>CM053784.1:468275056-468535056 GCA_028749045.1 Cupressus sempervirens | reverse complement strand
TTCAAAAATGCATAGACCCTCTTAATTATAATAACAGCCTGTCTAAATCTGAATGCGGGCTCTTCTTTTGTAATTGCATGCCCTCTTTCTTGATTGTAGGCTGTCCGTGCTGAATGTAAGACTTCAAGAAGGTGATCGCAAGTATTATTGATGGCTGTCCAGAATATTCTAAATTTCCAAACCCTTGAAAGATAATATATTATCTTATTTATATTGTGCATTAGAAAGAATGGTTGAGATAGCCATGATTTGTAGCTTAGTGTGAAGACCAAATTCAATTGAAATGAAAGACTATTATAGTTACCATAGCCAAATTTATATTCTAAGAAATGTTAAATGTAATATATATATATTTGTGGAGGGGCGAGTTTACCACCCTCCACACCCACTCTCCTCTTACCCATCAGCGTTTGCGGATTGCTGCATTGCACTGTACCTGCGATGTGTAGTGATAGTCGCACGACCTTGTTTAATTACGTGCAAACCTTTAAATTATGTTAATGACTTTAAAAGCTGGTGCGATTTTAAATTGCATGATATGTATTATTTTTAATACAATTTCAAAATAGTAAGGTTTAATAATCTTTGTTAATAGTTTTTGCTATTATAAATTAATATGTGTATTGATTATTTAATTTTTTATTGGTTTAAAAATAAACTGATATATTTCTGGATTTGATTGTGTAAAGATTTTTCTACCATCAGCGTTTCGAATCACACCAAGTGATCCATCATCAGAATGAAGAGAACAAGAGATGTCAAATAAAATTTTATCAAAAGTTTTCCCACCAGTGCAGAGCTCCATGACCCTACTGCTCAAACATTCTGTACACTGGCGTTGCCTTCACAAGTCTCTTTTTTATCTTTTTATATGTGACAATTGGATTAATCTTGTTAATGGCCTTTACCCTAAACGTTCTTAACTATCTTATTTGGGTTGGTTTCAATGTTTATTTTATTAATGCAGTGATAATAAATCTGCATAGTATTCATCTTATTGCTTGGAAGCGTCCTCTCTTCCTTGGTGTCATGCTTTCCTTCACGGTTGACAATTTATACTTTTCTCGTGTCATTATATTTGCAACGACTATTGGTTGCATCCTGCAATCACCTCTTGCCATTAATGGGAGGCGTCATTCAATGACAATTAGTATTCATCTCTTCTGTCTACCGCGACGCACCTCTTATCCATCGATGTCTGCGAGTTGCTGTATTGCACCTGCGGTGAGCAGTGTAGGAAGCCACACGGTTTCCCATTATAGCCGCATGGGCTTTAAACATTTATTAAAGTGTATTAAAGTTTTCTTATTAAGGATGGTTTTATTTGTTATTAAATGTTTTAATAATAATTTTGATTTATTAATTAATATATAATGTTTAATATATATTGAACGTTAATAATACCTCCAGCGATTAATATCGCTTAAGACTTTAATGCCTTTCTTGTAATATATTGTAAAGTTTTAATATTATTAAGTTTTAATATTATTAAGTTTTAATAATAGGTTTTTAATTAATTATATATGGTTATTATTATTAATATATGTTATGTTATTTAATATATATTAATGTTAATTTTTTATAATTTGTTGATATTGTATTAGTAATGTTAATTAACTATATATATTAATGAGTTTGATGATGTTGTTTTATTTTAAATAGTAATGATTATTAATAAGTTTTTAATATGACTTGTTATTATTTAATAATGTTTAATAACAAGTTTATTATTATTTGTTAATTTAAATGCTTTTAAGTGTAGTTAATTTTTAACTAGTCTTATATGACTTATTAACTAATCTAATTAAATTAAATTTAATTAAGATTAGTTAATAATTGAGGGAGAGTAATCTAGTGAATTATTAATCAACGTGGAAATTAATGTGGATTGAATTTAAGTGGTGTATTTAATGTGAATGAAATCATTTTATAATGACAATGATTTTAACAAAATCAAATTTAACCCTTTGAGAGGTCATTAATTATAATCCTCATGATTTAAGAGAATTGTAATCTATGGGAGTATAAATACAATTATTAATTAATATAGTTTAAGTAATAATTGAAGTTAATGTAATAGAGTTTAAAATATTGTTAACAATTAACAATATTGATTTTGATAAATAAATCTTTATTTCTATGACTTAAATAAATGGATGATTATCCTCAAGATAATCTTTTTGGAAATTGACTTTTATCATGAGAGTAAGCTTACATATTTAGGTCAAACTAATGAATGGGTGAAGAATCTTATACTCCTAAAATATACTTGAATGAAAACTAAAACCTCATATTTGACTTAACCATGTGAATGCTAAAGGCAAACCAAAATCATGTGTTTGTATCTTGCTTTCTTTATACGATATGTTTGGGGTTTGGGTGGTCCTAGAGTGTTGACCAGTTATAGGATGTCTACCAGAGGCTCGACGGTTTATGCGAATGTGATGGCATGTTGATGTTATTTGATCTTGATCTTTTTAAAACCCAACCATGGTAATGTGATGGTATGCTCTATGAGATGTTTGTATTTACTGATTGTTATTGCTTTCCAGTCTTCTTGTGTGAAGCTGAGGTGTTTTTAATTGACATACTTCACTTAACCATTCTTGAGTCATTGATCAATCATACTTGGATTACTTTCCAGTTGCCTTGATGGGACTAAAGTGTTTGTTTTGATCTTGATGATGTCATGTTGTGACATATTTTGAACTTGACAATTTTGGAGTCTTCGATCGGTATTATTTATTTTGAGATGCCTTTTTGGTTGCTTGTTGAGAACCAATGGGTGTTGTGATTTATTTTTCCTTATGGTTTCTTGTTGAGAATTGATGGATGTTGTGATTTATCATTGATATGGATATTGAGATTTATTTTGGAATACTATACGGTTTCTCAATGAGGACCAATGGATATTGTGATTATTATTGATACCTTCAGTTGCCAATAGAGAACTGTTGTGGTCATGATTATCAATGGATGCTTTCCAATTGCTTGTGAAGAACTGATGTGATCATTTTGATTATCTTTATGATGCTTTCTAGTCACTTGTACAAGACTGAGGTGATTTATATGATTATTGATTTGTGATTTTATGAGCCTAGGCTAGGTTATCTACTTGTAGTGTTGGGAAGTGGCTTGCAATGGGGGTTGGGGCCCTAAGTGGCTACTAGGGTAACTCATTGTAAGTTATTTAATAAGTGAAAATATTTACACTAAATGGGGATTAAAATGAACCTAATAAGATAATTGTATGTTCTCACCCATGCCTCGAGTGCTAGTATAGACTAGGATGGGGGTAGAGAGAACACTTGGTTGTGACCTTGCATTTCATAGTATGCCTCGTCAGTATGAGAGGATACTAGTGGCCACATAGGGATCACTAGGGGGCCGGGGTCTATTGAGAGACTACTAGGGTAACTCTAGCATGATCCATGCGATGACACTTTCCAGCTTATGTATTAGGTTTCCTACATGTCTTTGTTGTTCTTCTAAGAATTAGATGATGTTCTATGTTAGAACCTTGAGTTAGTGTACTTTTAGGATTCTTGGACTTAGAGAATACTTGTGTTATGTGATTTGATATCCTATTTGTGACTTGAGACTATCTCCTCTAGTGATGTTATTTATTGGTACATTTCTTATATTGATGATTAACATGTGATAGATGATGTTATCTACTTGTAGGATCATCTTATGCTTTATTCTTGCATGTTAGATTTCTTTATGCATATGTTGTAGCATGTTAGATTTCTTTCTACATATGTTGTAGTATGTCTTAGGAGTGACATCCCTACTATGATAATACCGATGATTTCTTCAGTAACTTGGGATGTTACGCGTGAGAGATGGCTAGGGCCCACGATGGTCTAATGATGCTATTGATGGTTGGGAGGAACTATGCACTTAGTTAGTTGTGTTTTATGATGGATGGTTATCTTTTATGATGGTTGTTATATCTTTATTGATGGATGGATGTATCATGTATGTTATTAGTTTCATTTACTTTATTACACTAGTATCATGATTTTGATGAGGATGATATACCCTTATTTTTACATATGTTTAATCTTTTAAGCTTTTCATACCCTGTGACATGTATAGTGGATGATTGAGCATTCTAAATTTAATTGCCAAGAGACATTCGGAACAAATGTATAATATAGACATTGGACTTTCTAATTATTCTTTCATGTGGATGTGATAGTTGTTAGACTTAGTATTAGTTAGATTAAATGTGACTCAATGTCTTGGGATCCTTAAGGAATGTAACTGTTACGTATGCTTTTAGTTGTATGTATGTTATTGCTTCCACTTCTACGTGTTTGATATGAATGGTTTATCTTTCATGATTTAAAAAAATAAATTGTTTGGAAAACTTAGTAAAAATTTAGGTTAATTATTTTGGATCCCTTGGCGGGGTGTTACAGTAGTTCAAGAGTGTCTAAGATGGAGTATCCAATCTTTTTTTTTATTTCAAACAAGAAATCATTAATGATGTAGCTATGCAGCTACACACCATGTAGGTGAGAAGGAAGAAGGATAAACCTAATGCTGTGTTAGCATAATACTATTCGTAATGGAGAGAGAAGAAAATAAAATGTAGATGCAACTCTATTGTAAGCTTGGAGTCACAACCAATTCCTACTGAGTTTAAAGCCATTGATGAAAGTGGAGAAGTGCTCTACATTGCTCAACAAAGGTCATGGGCTCAAAGACATGGTATGCCACAAGATCCTCTCTAAAATTATAATTTTAACAATCAATGGAAAAATTATTATAATACTAGTTTTAGTGGGAATAATAATTGGCAACAACCTTAGCAAGGTTGGAAACAACATCAACAGGGTTGGCAACAACCTCAAAAAGGTTGGCAACAACCTCAATAGGATTGGCAGTAATCTCAACAGGGTTGCCGACAACCTTAGCAGGGTTGGCAACAACTCCAAAATTGGAATAACCAACCTAGTCAGCAAGCCCTAATGCCACCACCTTAGCAATAGGCTCTAATGCCTCCTCTTATAGTCACTAATAGTCCTCCTAAGAAAACTTAGCTAGTTTAGCCTAATCCTGATCCCAACAATACCAAACAACTAGCACAACAACAAAACTATGCTATTTCCTTGAATGATATCCATTTAAGGTCAGACACTACTCTTCCTTCACCACAAAAAACTATAATAACAAAAGTTGAAGATTCCCCATCTGAACAAGTGGATGTGTCAGTTCAATAGACCTCTCCTATAGCCAAAGAGCCCCCATTTCCTCATAGGTTGATGGAATAGGGTTAGCCTACAAAAAACCAAGTGGTAATTGATTTTCTTAATCAACTAAAGAAAATGATAGTAAAAATACCATTACTTGATCTATTAAGGAAATTCCTACCTATATTAAAGCCATCAAGGAATCATGCATCAAGTAGCTAGGAAGAAAGAAGAAGGATTCAAAAACTATTCATGTCTTAGGATAATTATTTGATCTAATGTTTGAGAAACTAACTGTATCCAAATATTATAACCCTAGAGTCCTATGGTTACTATCACCATTCATGGGATGCAAGTTCATCATTTTTTAGTTGACCTAGGAGAATCCATAAATGTCATGACAAAGGAGGTATTGTCTCAAATGTATATCATTGGTCTCCAATAAACAACAACCATACTTTATCTTGTTGATAGTTCTACTATCAAGCCAGATGAGATGATAGAAGATGTCATAGTCACCTTAAACTCTTGGGAATATCTAGCAAACTTTTTCATCCTTTCCCTAAAGGTTGACATAGGTGGATATACTTTAATCCTATATAGCTTGTTGGTTTGGGAAGATGACAATATCTAATGCTATCCATACTAAGAACCTGACTTTATACTCCCCTGCTTGACCATTGTTAAAAGATGACCAAATAGTCTAGACAAACTTAAGTGATGATGATCTAGAGGTCAATTCCACCATAAACTAATGATGATAGGTTGAGAGTCATTTGTAACTTCTCAAGAAGAAGATGAGATAGTCTCATCCATTATTATGAATGAGTATGGAGTAGAGTCTCAATTATGTTCCCAAGCTGACTGTATCCTAGAAACCATATTACCACCTTTGAACACACCTCAATATTTAGAAGCCTCCCAATTAATTCACATATTATTACCTCATGAGGTGGACTATTCTCTAGTTGCTTAGTTATTTTTGGCAGACAAGGTCATCAAGATGGAAGTTGACCTAGGGAGAGAGTTGAATGCCAACAAAAGTTTATCACCCTCTTACTAGAAGATTGTACTGTAGTTACTATAGGAGAATCAACAATAATTTTCTTGGGACTACATCAACATGAAGGGATTGGATCCTACTCTCTATACTCACAAGATCTACATCAGTCCTAAATTTAAACCTATTCGACAACCTCAGAGGAGAGTCAACCCTATCCTAAGGGATATAGTTAAAAATGAGCTCCAAAAGTTGTTAAATATTATTTTTATCTACCCTATCTTTAATAATCAATGGGTATCACCCCTGGTTATAGTACCAAAGAAGGAAGGAAAATGGAGAGTTTGTATGGATTATAGGGAGCTTAATTCAGCCACTAAGAAATTTCCATTTATAGATCAAGTTCTTGAAAACCTAGTCTGTAAGAAATATTTTTCTTTCTTGGATGGTTTTAGTAGTTATAATCAGATACAAATAGCTCTACAGGACCAAGAAAAAACAACCTTCACATGTTCATGGGGAACATTTGCCTACTCAGTTTTACCTTTCGGCTTATGCAATGCCCTAGCCATATTCCAATGAGCCATAAGTATCTTTTCTGATATATTTGCTGACTATATAGAGATCTAAATGGATGATTTTACTATTTATGGGACTAATTTTTAAGAATAAAAAAAAAAATTAGAAAAGGTACTCAAGAGATGCCAAGCCTATAACTTCTTCCTAAACAATGAAAAATGATTGTGATGATGGAAGAAGGAGTTGTACTAGGTCATTTCATTTTATGATAAGACATCCAAGTAGATCCAACAAAGATTGAGGTTATTAGTACCTTACCCATGCCATGGAAGCAGAAGGATGTGCTAAGTTTCCTTGGACATGATGAGTACTATAGAAGATTCATCAAGAATTTTAGTCAACTTGTAGCACCCCTTATAACTTGTTAAAAAAGGATTCCAAATTTTCCTGGGACTGAGTGTACTACATCTTTCTTGCATGTTAAAGAGGTTCTCACCATAACACTAATTTTGAGAGGCTTTCACATTCATAAAGATACCTTAGACTATGCAATAGGTGCCATGCTAGGCCAAAAGGTATAATCAATTGAACATGCTATTTATTTCATTCATAAAAATTTGCAAGGTGTAGAGTTCAACTACATAGTCACTAAAAAGGAGTTATTTGTAGTTATCTATGCATTGCATAAATTTAGGCACTATGTTATTGGATATGAAATATTTTTTCATACTAACCAATTTTCTATAAAGTATCTAATGGATAAGCTTGAAATATTAGGAAGATTGGCTCACTGGTTGCTACTTATGTAGGAATTTGATATCACAATAGTAAATAAGCCTGACAAGGTCAATGTGATAGCTAACTTTCTCTCTTGGTTGCATATCCCTGATGATCCTACAACCATTGATGAAAATTTTCTAGATGAATGTTTTTTGCTATTGTTAGCACAAAATCCATAGTATGCAGATATTGTGAAGTACCTAACCATAGGAAAGACACCAATAGTTACCAGTTGAAAAGAGCTTTAACTATTCTTGGATTTCTATATTTATGTTTTATACTAGTTCTGATCAAGTAATGCATAAGTGTATAAGGAAAGATGAAATATATGATATCTTAAGGGCATGCCATGATGAGCATGTGGAGGTCATTTTGTAGCTAAGCAGACTGCCTTAAAAATATTGCCTACTAGGTACTATTGGCCAAGTTTACACAAGGATGCATCTTGGTACACACACAAATGTGATAAGTGTCAACTCATGGGGAAACCCACTAAATCAGCTAAAATACCTTTGTAGCCTCAGATAGTCATTGCACCCTTTGATAAATGGGGGATTGACTTTGTAGGTCCTATTGAACCCTTTTCACAAGGTAAATCCTATATTTTATTTTGCATTGATTATGTAACTAAGTGGGTGGAGGCCAAACATATGAAATATCCAAGGGATAAAAATGTTGCCAAGCTCTTGTATAAATCTATCTTTACATGGTTTGGTGTCCCTAGGGAGTTTATATATGATGAGGGAGCTTAGTTTACATTAAATTTGATAGCTACTCTCATGGACAAATATACCATTTAGTATGGTAAATCATCACCTTGCCATTTGAAAGCTAATGACCAAGTAGAAGTTACCAACGTGGAGCTAGAAGCCATTCTCAACAAAATAGTAGCACTCCATAGGAAGGATTGGGCCACACACATTCCTAAAGCTCTTTAGGCTTATAGAAGGACATGGAAATCTATAAAAGGTTTCACTCCTAAGCTCATCTATGGTAGGTCAGCAATAATGCCTGTGGAGTTTGGATATAAGACACTGAGGACTGCTTTGGAGCTTGGTATAGAAATTACTATTGCACAACAAGACCAAATTCTAAGTTTAAATATCCTTGATGAATGGCACAAATCTCTATTGAATAACACAAAACACATCCAACATCAATGAAAATAGTGGCATGATAATTTTGTCAAAGAAAAAATATGTGTTATGGGGGATTGGCATTTCTTTATGATTCCAAGTATCAACACAATCCAGGAAAGTTTCAAACTCATTGGTTAGGATCATATGAAATTGTTTCTATATTTCCAAATTGAGCAGTCCACTTGTTGACTATTGATCTTGTTTGATTCAAGTTACTTGTCAATGGGAATCACCTCAAACTCTACAAAAAACTAGTTAGTCATGAGGAGTTCCTCTAGCAATTACAACACATCAAAAACATACTCATTCCTATAGCCAAAGAGTCTAGGTCTTCTACCCCGACTTCTATTGATTCTTGATTCCATTCAAGATTCCCATAATAAATGCTTTCTTCTTGAAAGTTATTTCTCTTCCATACACTCCACCTCACCCTCTCTCTTCACCATATTTCCATACCATCCTATCACTCCATCAATTCAAGTTAATTTTTTCAGAGAACTTTTTTGTAGCACACACCAAGTTCGTGCCATATAGCCTTGTATATATTTTATCTTGTTCATTCTTTATTACGAATTTGTGTTATTTTAATTTTGTACTCTTGCATATCTTGTCCTAGTAGGGTCCATGGCCTTACTTAGATGGGGGGATATTCATTTTTCAAAATTTCAAATTAAATGTAAACTTTGAAGTTTTTATCTTATGAGATGGCTGTCATCACATGTTTGATGGCCTGTCCTTCTACAATTGCATCATTAAGGAAATTAAGGACATTAAAAGTTGAAGTTTAACTTTTAATGATATATTAGTAACATGTTCAAGGTGGCATGCCTTGACAAGAGCAAAATATTATGAGACTTGATGCAAGTAAAGATATTATTAGATTTCATGCATTAAAATTCTTAATTCCAAGAAGCACATAGTAACTGTATGCCATTTTGTTTGTTTTTAATATCTAATGTCGTAACACTGAGAATTTTGTTGATTCACCATTGTTGAGTTCTATGAACCCCAAAATTCTACAAAAAATTATTGTTCATAACCATGGGAGGAGATATTCAGAGATATGAGCTGGTGGATCATAGGGTTTTTCTGGGTAACATGGCTAGTTGTGAAATTTTGAAGAGGAAAGGATGGTTAGACTACTACCCAAGTCTTAAGGGGTTTGATGAAGAGGTTTCTCTTCAATTTCTAAGCACCTTGAGGGATAGATTTGCAATTCTCGAAGGACTAAAAATTGAATTTATAGAAAAAATTGTGGCTGAAGTAACTAGGTTGCTCCAAGAAGGAGAAAAGTGGGTGAAGGACTTTGATTTATGTTCAACTAGGGCACATTTCATTTTGCATGATGACCCTCTATTGGACATAGATAATAAGAAAGGAACTTATAGATTATATTTTCCCTTGGAATTCATGTAACCAACAATATTCATCATCCAATATTTTAGTTGTGAAGATCACTAAAAGTATTTGCATGCCCTACATTTCAAGATTTCGACTCACCTTCAGAATGAAAATAGACTAGTAAATCTTCCTAATTTCTTGTTTAATATTATGAAAAAGAAAGCTTATTTAGTTCAATTAGGAAAGGACTGGTTTATCTCTCATTATTGTTTGATAAAATCAATTGTGGAAATGGAATTAAACAAATAATCAATTGGGACATGGGAAGAGTTTCTACAATTGAATGAGGTATAACCTAGATTGCTCGACCCTAGAGGCTAGGGTGTTGAGTGTAAGGAAAGAACACCACTAGTTTTCGCAAAGTTATCCCAAGGAAAAAGAATATTCTTGGAGTTTCTCCCTCCAGTTCTAGACCATCTAGGAAAATAATTTACAAAGTTGATGCTTCCATTTCTAGCAAGAAGAGAACTAAAAATAAAGAACCTGCAAGTGCCCCCAAAACCCTATTGTCTATAAAGATCAGGTCCACCATTAGGGGAGGAAAGGGTAAAGCTATGGAACTAGAGGAGGGAAAATTATTAAAATGACCTTATAGTGATAATAATATCAATGAAAACTTACACTCCTATGGGGAGGAAACTTCAAAAAACCTCCTAAAGTAGCTATGAAAGAAATGACCATGAGAAATAGGAAATGAAAGAATCCTGCATGCTTGTCTACACCCCTACAAGAAGAAGTGTGATGCTTTCTAAAGGTAATAGGGTTGTTGAAGCTTATATTCCAATAGTTAACCTAAAGTACTCTGAGTTGGTGAAGGCGTCCTCTTTGAAGGGAAAATTTCAACAAAATATAGCCAGTGACACTAACAACCAAAATCCACAACCAAAAATTGATCTTATTGTTAACTATGTACTTGTTAATAGTGATAAGGATTCTGAAGAGTTTGAAGCATCCAAAGAGTTTGAAGAAAATCTTGTTATGCAGGACACCTATGAGAATTTAGAAGACCTTGCTTCCAAGAAATACCCAAAGTTCAAAAAATAAATTGCTGAAGAATTTCTAGAAAAGCTCAATCAAGATGGATTAGAGATGCTGGGTAAAGCAACAATTGAGTCTAATAAGGAGGGAAATGTGTAAGGAAACTTGCAAAAAAGAATATAACCATTTCTACATAACCCATAATAGATCTAAAATAAATATGCTATTAAAATCTAGATGCAAGAGAATAGATAATACCCACAAAAATTGTGACACAAGATATACTCTGGGAAACCCTCATTGAGGGAAAAATTGAGCCTCCAAAAGCATCCATCACCATGTATTATTCAACAAAAACACCATTGCAATACAACCATGAAAGCCTTCAAAGCCATATCCACCACCAAGCAATCTATGTGAACAAGCATGAATCCACACATCGCATGCCATGCTTCCAACCTTCACAAATGCTCCCCTAGCTAAACTGTCAAACCTTGTCCCACTCAACTCTTTCCTTTATTACCTTCTTCTCTCTCTCACAACAACAACTACCCTTGTGGCTACTTAAATAGTAGCAAGTCTCACAAAACCATCAAGTGGTATTACATAAACCATGTGCTACCTAACCCATTGACCTCATATTTAATATTAGAAATTTAAATCTTTTAACCCCAATATTAAATAATTACATTAAATATTATCACAATGTTACAATACAACTCATTAAGAATATTCCATGGGAATCTTTATATGTTGCACATCCATCTAGGTGCAACATTACATAATAAAATAAAATAATACAATATAACAATATTATGCAATGTGTGCAATACCCATTATCTCAACAATCTCCCACTTGTTGTATACATTGAATAGGGTTAATCTATAGCCACGTAAATCAACAAGGGAACAATCCCTCCAAGCACATCCACCATCATGGATCAGAGTACACCATGTGCTCCACCCTAGTACTCAACACAAAATCAAAGTATCTAGCATCTCAAACATGAATGATCTCACCTCCTATTATGTTAGTGCCACTGGTCATACATAGAAGCCAACCAAAGAGAAAGCCACCCAATCTGTTGTATTAGAAGATCATAAAATCTTATACTAGCTAAAATTACAAGCACAAAAACCTAACCCAAAGGTAATCACATGTATCTGTAGTTGTTAAAATATCCATAGCTGAAATAACACCAATAACAAGTGCCAAACCCATCCAACTATTCATACCTCTAAAGGTATACCAAGTGAATCTCACATCATCAACAAATCCAATCTATAACCTGCAATCATAAGCCTCAAAAGAAATACCTACCACATATATATGAAGAAGCTCCCACTAGAAAAGATAATGTCAAATCTATAATGAATCCACTCACAACATCTCAAAGAAATGAATCCATGTAGTCTCAAGGACATCGACAACATAAACTAATAACCTACAAGAACAACTCTCATAACAAGTCTACAACACTCTCCCAAGTTCTCCACAATAAACAAAGAAAAGAGATAAAGGAATAACCATTTCATCTCTCACATGACACACATGATTACAAACAATTGATCATAATCTCTAACCAATCTCAAATCCAATGTAAGTGAAACCCAACATCTAGGAAGATAAGCAAGACCAAAGAGAAACCATGCAAATCATAACGTGTATCATGTCCTTCTACATGCACCTCTAGATGTAAGCTTTGCAAGTATGATCTCCTCCATAAAAATTCCAACCAAGAAGCCTCAACAACACCCAAACCATACCATATAAATAATCATGGATGTAAGCCTCTCACAAGTGGATCAAACTCAGAAACCATTCCTAAATCAAGGAATAACCATTCCTAATCCAAAGAATATGCCCAATATAAAACCATCTCCCAAACTCAACCAACATAACAACATATGCAAATGGAGATAACCAATGCTAGACCATCTCTCAAATGAACCCTTTAGAACTAACTCATGTACCATATCTCAAGATCTATATCCATGAAAGACAAGCACAAATATAATGAACCTAAGAGAAATAATGGGCTATACCTCTCAAGTAGAAAAATTGTCGAGTAGACCAAGAGTGGGGAATGAGAATGCTCATCAAGATATCCAAGTCTCCAACCAAGACTCATCTAAGAAAAATCTCCTCTCAAGTCCATATGAAGTGAATGCCCCTCAGACTACCTACTAAAACTATCAACTATCCCAACAAATACTTCTCTAATCCAAGAGAAATCAACATCACCACCATCTCTAAGTATACATGAGCACATGTAACCAATCAATCTATGCCAACTCCAAATACAACATAGAAATATCATGAAGTATCCATCTTATGATCAATATACTCAATACCAAGAAACTAAACCAAGATCAATATCAATGTTCCAACCATGGCCTCAAGAACATAAACATGACAACATGATCTAACCATATCAATCAAAGAGATAACATGATCCTTATGAACATACTATAACATGTCAAAAATATAAATGTGTATCAAGAGTATACCATGACATAATAATAAAACCATCCTCACACCAAGGACAACATGTCAAATGAAAGCACAAAACCACAAATTTACCAAGAACCCCAGTAGTCCTCAAGATGCAACCATCTCCACACACCATGAAGAAAACCATCTCCACATACCATGAAGAACCATCTCCATACATGATGTAGGAGCATCTTGGGTTTCCCTACAATCCTACACTTTTGTTCATTCTATCAGTTGCTATTGAGTTCTTAAGTTGATGCCAAGCCTTTGGTCACTGAGTGATCCTTTAGGTGCTGAGTGATTCCTTTGGTTGTTGAGTGATTTCTTTGGATACTAAGTTAGTTCATTTGGTTGCCGAGTTCCTTGTGTTGCTGAGTGACTTCCTTGGATGTCAAGTCATTTCTTTGGATGTTGAGTTCCCAGTTACTACTAAGTGATTCCTTTGGATGCCAAGTGCCAATTTTGGAAAAGCCTTCATTTTCCAAGTAATCTATGTCTGGTTCTACTTTGGGATGACCTTGCTTGCATTTAATTTATGAATACGTAGTTAATAACTATTGAAGGCTAACTTGTGGCTTTTCAATGTTTTAGAATCTTCTATAAGCCATTTTGGAAATTATTTAAGGAGGTATATGATTGAGTTTTAGATAGATTGGTAAAAACCTAAAAGAGTGCAAAGAGAATGCAAAGTGGGATAATCAAGGATTATAATTGAACCTTTTTATGGTTGTAACCTAGAAGGCCTTATAATTGGGAATGCATACTATTTACTTATTGAATCAATAAAATACCTTTTTCTCTCTCCTTGGTGATGTATTTTGTGTTGCATTTTTCACTGACAACTCTTGTAAGTTGATCTAGATAACTAGGTGCACCCTAGGCCCTAGTTATTTGTTCTCTCCCTACATTAGGTGGTATTTGAGTTTGAGGTTCATCCTTGTGGTGATTGGATCATATGGAACCCTAATTCAGACTTGGTTGTAGTGTTACAGATTTATAGATTTGACCTATAACTTGTAGAGGGTTATAATCTTGCAGGAACCTAATTGTAAAGATGGTATGAGGTAGAGGAAATGATGATAATACAATATTGGATACATTGAGACAAATTGTAGCCAGATTAGATGTTGTAGATATAGCCCAAAGGAGAGGAGCACATCTTGATGATGTAAGTGATGATGAAGTAGTAGAACCAAACCTTAATCTAGAATTTGAAGAAGACCAAGATGAAGCAAGGTTGTTGAGAGTGTTGTCTAGCGAAAGTTCAAAGCCTAATATAGAAGTTGTTCCTTATAATGGAAAATTAGATACCAGTGCTATGTTGGATTAGATCTCTGATATGGAGAAGTTCTTTGAGTATGAAAACACTCCTAATAATAGGATAGTGAAAATTTTTGTTACAAGGTTAAAAGGTCATGCTTCATTATGGTGGGAGCATTTGCAAATTGATAGACAAAGGAGAGGAAAGGAGAAGATCAAAACTTGGCCAAAGATGGTGAACAAGGTAAAGAACAAATTCCTTCCTACTAATTAACAAGCTAGCTTGCTGAGAAAGATGCAAAATTTAAGACAAAGAGACATGAGTGTGAAGGAGTATACTAAGGAATTCTATAGATTGAACATCAGATCTAGACATGTGGATGATGATGTTGAGAAAATTGCTAGGTAAATAAATCTACAATACAAGATGAAATAATTTTTGTGAAATTGGAAAGTGTGGAAGAAGCCTATCAATATGCCTTGAAAGTTGAGGAAATCTTGACAAAGAAGCATTAACAAAGACAAAGAGATAGAGGTGGTAGATTCTAGAGATGAAGAGGTAGATCTTATGCTAAAGGTAGCAAATCTAAGTGGAAGAATGATGGAAAAAAAAAGACCGAGTGGAAAGGTGGTAATTCTTATTGAGGAGGTATTGGTTCTTACTAAGGAAGAGGTAATTATTATTCTAGAGGTGGTTTTCATGGAAATTGTTCTAGATGTGGTAAAGAAGGGCATAAATCTCTTGAATGTAGATCTTCTAAAAGTGGGCAAGGTAATAGAAATGCTATAGTTCAAGGGGATGATGAGGGTTCACCAAGTGGACCTGAGGCTAGAGAAAATATGATGGCGAGGAGAACCTTATGTAATAAGCGAAGTGATGAGGAACCTTTTTTAAGGAGAAGTCTTTTCAAGACTAGATGTAAGATGGCTGAAAAATGATGCAAAGTGATTATTGATAGTGGAAGTTCTACAAATTTGGCATCAGAAGAGTTGGTTTCCAAGTTGCAATTATAGAGGCTAAAACATCCTAAACCCTATCATGTTTCATGGATCAAAGATGTGCATAAGAAATTGGTAAGTGAGAAATGCCTTGTGAAGTTCAAGATTGGACATTACTCTGATTAAGTTTTGTGTGATATTATGCCTATGGATTGTTGTCATATTCTTTTTGGTAGACCTTAGCAATATGATAGATATGCTATACATGATGGAAGATTGAATCAATATACTCTTTGGATGAATGGGAAGAACAAAATTTTGTTGCTTTTAATTAAAAGTTCAGATGAGGTTAGTTGTACTATAATAAAAATTTACATGGTTAATTAGAAACAATTTGAAAAAGAAGTAAAGAAGAATCAAGTTTGTTTTTCTATAATCCCTATAGGATCGAGTATTGGTAGTAATGACCGAGCAACAAAAGTTGGTAATGACCGAGTGATAGCAAATAGTGGTAGCTAACTACTAGATGAAATTACAAAGTTTTTGAATGAGTATAAAGAGATTGTTGTAAAAGATATATCTGACGGTTTACCTCCAATGAGAAGTATAAGTCATTGTATGGATCTGATTCCTGGAGCTAGTTTGTTGAACAAAGTACCATATAGATTGACACCTACAGAGAATGAAGAACTTAATAGACAAGTGCATGAGTTATTGGAGAAATGTTTGATTAGAGAAATCTTGAGTCTCTGTGTTGTACCTACTATATTAGTACCTAAAAAGAATAGAGAATGGAGAATGTGTACTACTTCTAGAGCTATTAACAAGATCATAGCGAAATATAGGTTTCTTATGCCTAGGATGATGACATAATGGATTTTTTGAGTGGAGAAAAGTATTTTACAAGGATTTATTTGAAGAGTGGCTATCATCAAATTAGAATCAGAGAAGGTGATGAATGGAAGACTACTTTCAAGAAAAAATATGGTTTGTATAAATGGTTGGGTATGCCTTTTGGTTTGACTAATGCACCTAGTAATTTCATAAGGTTAATGAAGTTCTCAAAAGATTTTTGGGTAAGCTTGTAATTATTTATTTGGATGATATTTTCATATTTAGTAAGACTAAGGAAGAACATCTCGAGCATATTAGACAAGTATTGCAGAGGTTGAAGGAGGAAAAGTTGTTGATTAATTTGAAAAAGTATTTTTTTATGCAAGAGAAGATTGTGGATTTGGGATTTTTGGTTTTAGCTGATGGGTTGAAGATGGATCTAGAGAAGCTTAAAGCAATTTTAGAGTGGTCTACACCTGAAAATGTGGCTGAGGTAAGATCATTTCATGGTTTGGCTAGTTTTTATAGAAAGTTTATTAGAAATTTTAGTTCTATTTGTAATGCTATGACTAAGACAATGAGAGGAGATAAAAAGGAATTCAAGTGGACACATGGAGCTGATAAGATTTTTGAGACTTTGAAATAAAAGGTTGCTAAATCACTTGTATTGGCTTTACCTGATTTCAATAAGGTATTTTAAGTTGAATGTGATGCAAGTGGTAGTGCAATAGGAGTTGTATTAAGTCAAGAAGGTAAACCTATTTCTTTCTTTAGTGAAAAGTTGAATGATGCTAAAAGGAAGTATTCTATGTATGATCAAGAGTTTTATCCTTTTATTCAAGTATTGAAGAAGTGGAGACATTATTTGATTCCCAAGGAGTTTGTGTTGTATATTGATCATAAAGCTTTACAATACTTGTGAAGTCAACATAAATTAAATCAAAGACATATGAAGTGGGCTGAGCACTTGGAGAGATTCACATTTATTATTAAGCATAAGAGTGGAGTTACTAATAGAATTGTTGATGCATTGAGTAGAAGATGTTCTTTGTTGACTAAAATGAAGGTTGAAGTTCTTGGTTTTGATGAAATGAAAGAGTTGTATGATGTTGATCCTAATTTTTCTGAGGCATGGAGAGAGTGCAGAGCACCAAATCTAATAGATCACATAAGCAAGTATGATGCGTATTTCATTCAAGAAGGTATGTTGTTCAAAGGCATTCAATTGTGTATTCCTAGAAGTTCTATGAGGTTGAATTTGATTAAAGAAAAGCATAGTGGTGGATTGTCTGGACATTTTGGAATTGATAAGACATTGAGTTTGCTGAAAGAGAAGTATTATTGGCCACAAATGTATAAGGATGTTCAAAAATTTGTAAAGAGTTGTGGAGTTTGTCAAACTACAAAAGGAGTAAGTCAAAATACTAGTTTGTATACACCTATTACTGTTCCTAAGAAACTTTGGAGTGATATTAGTATCGATTTTGTTCTTGGATTACCTAAGATAGTGAAGGGGTATGATTCCATATTTGTTGTAGTGGATAGGTTTTCTAAGATGACCCATTTCATACCATGTAAAAAGACATCAGATGTTAAGCATGTTGCTGCACTTTTCTTTAAAGAGATTGTGAGATTGCATGGATTACCAAGAAGTATTATTTCTAATAGAGATAGTAAGTTTGTTGGCTATTTTTGGAAGACTTTGTGGAAGAAGATGGGTACTAAGTAGAAGTTTAGTTCTACATTCCATCCACAGATAGATGGATAGACAGAGGTTGTGAATAGAAGATTAGGTAATTTGTTAAGATGTTTAATTGGGGATAAGCCAAGTAATTGGGAGATGGTATTAGCACAAGCTAAGTTTGCATATAATAATTCTATGAATAGGAGTACAAGGAACACACCTTTTGAGATTGTTACTAGAATGCAGCCTAGAAAAGTATCAGATTTGAGGGATGTTTCTAGTGAAGAGAAGAGAAGTGCTACAGGAGAGGAATTTTCTAATTTTATGGAGTCTTTGCATAAGGAAGTGAAGGTGAGGTTGGAAAAGAAAATCCAAAGTATAAGGATAATGCTAATAAGTCTAGAAGACATCATGATTTTCAAGTTGGCAATGAGGTGATGGTTCATTTAAAGAAAGGAAGATTTCCTATTAAAACATATAATAAGCTAAAGATGAAGAAGTTTGGGCCTTATAAGTTCTTGAAGAAATTTGAAAGTGGCAATGCTTATGAAGTAGAGTTACCTGATGACATGGATATATCTCCTATATTCAATGTTGCTAATTTGCATAAGTATCATGAGTCAGAACATGAAGTTGTTGTATCAAAAGATTATCCTAAGAAGAAGGTTGAAGAAGTTGAACAAATATTGGATTAGAGAGTTGGTAAGAGCACAAGAGGAAAATATTAATATGAATATTTGGTAAAGTGGAAGAATAAACCTATTTAAGATGCTACTTGGATTTATTAATCTGAGTTGGATTCATCTCAGGTTGTGACACTAACATGATTCAGGAGACTTATTTTCTCTAACCCTAGTTGTCTGATACAAGAGCATCCTAGGTTTTCATACAATCCTACACTTTTTTTTATTCTATTAGTTGCTACCAAGTTCTTAAGTTGATGCAAAGCCTTTGGTTTCCAAGTGATCCTTTGGGTGCTGAGTGATTCCTTTGGTTGTCGAGTGATTTCTTTGGATGTCAAGTCAGTTCATTTGGTTGCTGAATTCCTTTGGTTGCCAAGTGACTTCCTTGGATGCCTTGTAATTTCTTTGGATGTTGAGTTTCTAGTTGCTTCCAAGTGGTTGCTTTGGATGTCAAGCTCATATGGATCCTGAGTGCTAGTTTTGAAAAAGCCTTCATTTGTTGAGTAATCTATGTTTGGTTACAATTTGGGTCGACCTTGCTTGTATTTAATTTATGAATAAGTAGTTAATAATTGTTGAAGGCTGACTTATGGCTTTTCAATGTTCTAGAATCTTTTGTAAGACATTTTGGTAATTATTTAAGGAGGTATAGGGTTGAGTTTTAGATAGATTGGTAAGAACCTAGAAGAGTGCCAAGAGAATGCAAAGTAAGATCATTGAGGACTGTAACTAAACTTTTTCATGGCCATAACCAAAAAGGCCTTATAACTGGGAATGTATGCTATTTACTTGTTGAATCTATAAAATATCTTGTTCTCTCTCCTTGGTGCTATATTTGTGTTGTGTTTTTTGTTGTGATGACTCTTGCAAGTTGATTTGGATAACTGGGTGTGCCCTAGTCCCTAGTTATTCAGTCTCTCCATGTGTCAATACACCATGAAGATAACCAAGAACCCCATGAGTCTTGAAGATCTAACCATTGTTATAGACCATGAAGATATCAAGTAAACCATGCAAATGTCAAAGATTCTTCTACAACAATAGGATCTAAGAAAAACCTCCAACATCTACAAATACTCAATCGTTATATCAATACTAATAACTCCCACTCAACCATGGTATCGAGTCATCTATGGCATCATAGAACCCATCTCCTACATGAAGATCCTCTAGATCTACACTCACACAACCAAAGTGCCAATACCAAATGAAACCAAGATCTCCAAACCCAAGAAGATATAAACCAAACTAGGAACTAATCCTGTACTATCATCTTATCACTATCACAAGCTTCCACTAAACTATGTATCCAAGCTATCCATGACATCATGATGAAAAATCATCCTCTAACCATGAGAATCAACCAAGGAATCAACCATCAAAGAACTCAAAGTGCACATCATGAGCTCCTCAAAAGAAACCAAATTACCATGATCCTCAACTGAGAAGATATACCACCATATCCAAATTAGGAATCCAAACCAATGAACATCAAGGATGTACCTATATATCCAATCATGTCATGTCAAAATCCATGGCACCATGATCACATCCATGAACTGAACATTTTTCTCTCAATAAGTCTAAACCGTCAACATAAAATAGTCAACTATAATCCTCCACCATGGCTGTACCTGGTAACAACATCTCATCCCTTCTACATGAAGACAAAATTAAAAAATCATGTGAATTGGGGCATAAGAAACTTAGATCCAAGCCACCAATCTAAATATGCATCAATAATGAAAGATCAATGGGAAAAGAAAATCCATAACCAAGCTATAAATGCAACCTATAAGGATAGACTACTTACAACACTGTACAACTTGTAGACCCAATAAGTCATTATACATATCCAAATCACACACTGATAACCATTTCATCATAAAACCAATCTAAAATATGAAATAAGTATATAATGACATCAAATCTTAAATCTCCAAACATGTAATGTCATAAACTCACAATGCTACCATAGTCAATATATACCATAATATGTTTAGATTAATATATCACCAAATAAATCATGCCAAACCTACACCAAATCTGAACCAATGTGTAAAGCTCCCCAAGAGCTTTTTGTTGACTACTTGAATTCTAAAATTTGACTTTACATACCCAAGTTATGCCCTAATCTATGCTCCAAATAATTAACCTATGACTTTTAGGCTCTTAAAACTTGACAAATTTTCAAAATCATAAAACCAAACCTAGACTAAGTTGTAGTATTTTGAAATAGCTTTCCAATGCCTATAAGAAGTCTAATATCTAATATCCTAAGAGAAAGTTATGTCCGTTTTACTAAGACAGTCTTTTTACCATTTTTACTATGATTTTTTTATGACAAAAATTATGAAGAGATTAAATTTGACGGCCATCATGGGATGAAACTAAAAAAATATTTCATTTCTTCTAAACATGGCCAAACTAGGGCATATTATATATCAAAATTTATTTAAATGTCAACTTGGATCCAATGGTGAGGTTTATTTTTGCCCAAGAGGTCATTACCACAAGCCACCCCCTAAAAAACCTCATTTGAATGAAACATCCAAAAAAACCCTTTTCTCCAACAATTTTACATGCCCAAAATCTACCAATATCACATCATAAAAAAATTTCAAAACCCTTAGATCTACAATAAACTACTGATATATCTTGCCGTTTCTTTTATCCTCTCATGCATAGATTCAATCTAGGGTTACAATAATAAAACCATAGCTTTGATACCACTTGTCAGGATACTTACAACAAAGAATATAACCATTTCCACATAACCTATAATAGATCGAAAATGAATATGCAATTAAAATATAGATGCAAGAGAATAGACAATATATCCACAAAAATTGTAACATAAGATATACCTTGGGAAACCCTCATTGAGGGAAAAACCTAGCCTCCAAAAGCATCCATCACCATGGATTATTCAACAAAAATACCAATGCAATATAGCCATGAAAGGCTTCAAAGTCATAGCCACCACTAAGCAATCTATGTGAACAAGCATGAATCCACACATCCCATGCCATGCTTTCGAGCTTCACAAATGCTCCATTGGCTAACCTGTTAAGCGTTGTCATGTTCAACTCTTTCCCTTTTTGCCTTCTTCTCTCTCACACCAACAACTACCCTTGTGGCTACTTATATAGTAATAAGTCTCAAAAAACCACCAAGTGGTATTACATAAACCATGTGCTACCTAACCCATTGACCCCACATTTAATATTGGAAATTTAATCCTTTTAACCCCAATATTAAATAATTACATGAAATATTATCACAATGTTACAATACAACTCATCAAGAATATCCTGTGGGAATCTTTACATGTTGCACATCCATCTAGGTGCAACATTACATAATAAAATAAAATAATACAATATAACAATATTATGCAATGTGTGTAACACCCATTATTTTAAAAAAAATGTAGTGAAAAAACTTGTTCAATGGAAGGGAGAACCTTCCATGTCATAAACTACCATAAGATTTCCTCACTTGGCACCTAACTAGGAAGATAATCTTAGCCAAGTGTAGACACTAAAAAATGGTTCACATCTATAGTTTAATAATATTTTCATTCTAACTCATCCCATTTTCTCATTTCACTAATTCTGATATTTTGGTCAACTTCATTATATCAACAATGTCCATCATCATTCGTATCCTCTTTTGCATCATTTGTAGATCATCTCATAATCTCATCTGCTCAACCCAAAAATATATCAAAACAACCCAAAATCATACCAAATCAACCTAAAATTACCCCTAATCTACCCAGAATCATCTAGAATCAGTCCTAATCAACTTGAACCATGTCAAACATCCTGAATCTATCATTATTTGTCCAATTCTAGGCTTTGTTGCATCTCTCAGTGCCTTGGAAATTTATCAATGTATCAAACTTATCAATCTAACCTTAGTACTATCATGGCTCTTAGTGCTAGGTCAAATTGTCTTTCACACAATTCAATCTTTGACATTATCGAGTCTCTAAGTGTAAGATCATGGCATTGTTAAACCCTTTTAATAAAATTGATAGTTTATGTTGATGTTATTATGATCAACCCTATCAATAAATCTTAATCCTATAGCAATTTACAATCTCAGTTAAATGTTACATGTTTTTAATCTATGTCATGTGTCCTTGGCATGTTATCAATCCAAATCAATCATTCAATTTGACCATGTCTTTGGTCTACCAGTCATCATCCTAGTTGATCCACATTTCCATCAAAGGATAAAATCACATTTACTAGTCAAATTGGCCAATCATCTACTAATTTTCTCTATAGGATTAAATAACCCATAATTTAATCCTATGTCATTCCAATCATTTTTGTCTTGCATTTGCTAATAATTCATCCTGATTGATATCCTCAATTAATTAATTTTATTAGTTAATATATTCATCACTCACATACCATGGAAATTCTCAATTTCCTAAGTCATATTTTCCACCAATTTATTTCATTTTTACTAATTTCCATTTGTGTAGAATAATGAGTTTTTAATTTAAATATTCTACATAATTTTAAAATAACCTTGACATCATCATGACACATGGACATCTTACATCATGGATTATATCCTTATACTTGGTTAAGAATTTTCATAATCCATATATTTTTATTCCTTATGCATATCTATATTTAGCCATCATCGTTATAGATTCTTGGCTTTAAGTGGCTCTGAGGTGTCACATGATGTGTCACAGATCCTCCACCATTTTTATCCATGTTGACTTCTATGCATTATACAATCTTACATTTGGCATCTTGTATCATATGTGTTATGGATTTCCAAAAGGAATCTCTTGCCAAGTTGCATATCCAAGGTGACAAGTCCAATGCTTTCCTCTTGTGTGTTGGCTATAAGTTGAGCATTCTTCCTCTCATTTCTAGTCCTTGGTCCTAACAGCTAAGTCCATGATCATCAAGCTTCAAATTAATCTTCTAGTATTCTCATAGAATTATCATATCATAGGCTTTTTCTTTCCAAATGTGTGCATTATAGGAAATTGGAGATACATCATATGGAGAAGAAAGAAGGACATGGGAGCTAGAACTAAAGAGGGAATTTAACTTTGTGTTTGTTTCTTTTATTTTGGTTGGCTTTCATGGTATACTAGATGGCTTTTAGTGTATTTTGATTAAGTTTAGTGATTTCTTATAGTATGCTAGATGTTTAACCCATTTTCTAGTCCTATAATTGGTTAACCCAATGTGAAGATCATGCTTAACTAACTTGGGTTTCATGTTTTTGTGCTTGTAGGTGCAAGTAAGGAGCTCACTTGGAAGGGTATAATGGCTATCTAGTCTTTCTTATCACACCTAGTTTAATTAGGGCCCCCAATAATATGATTTTAAGCTCACATTATGCATTATTTTATCTTTCTTTCCTAGGGTATACTCTGCTCTATTAGGGTGCACTTGGGAACTCTAGGAAGCTATTTTAGGGGTCTAGGAGTCACCATAATCCCCATCTATTGTTCATAGCTTACCAACTATGCCCTTCTAGGCTACAAGTGCACCAACTATGCCCTTCAAGTTTTGGATCCTGTTTAGACACCATTTACCCACAACCTACTTCTAGTCTCCCAACTATACCCAAAAACTACCAATTGCACCCTTCTAGAACCCAAGTATACCATGGGCACACTTAGCACTATCTAAATTCACTTGGGGGAATCTTGAGTCATTCTATCCTTCTAGGGCGTAGTCTGCTCTATTAGACCACATTTGGTTCACATAAATCACCTATTTTGATTAGAATCTACATCTAGGGTTTCAACTTCCTTCTAGGACTTAGAGTAGATGAGTTTATGTTACTAATGATATTTTTTTTACATGTGGTGATCATTGGGAGAAGACATTCATTAAAGAACTACTAATGCTTATTTGCAGGACGTTGTTGAAGACCCATGTGCTTATCCAAACTCTAAATGTGGTTTTTCTAGATTAAAAACACTTTTTTTGGTGCATTAAAATGAAATTTATATAATTATTAGTGTCTATGCATTGTTTAGAACCCTAGGAGTTTCATGGACATATCCTCTCCCCTCGCCATTTACAGATCTTGTGTGCAAGAGAAATCTATGTAATTTCTATAGAGAGGCCTGCCTTGGATCCAAGACTCACAAATTGGTAAGCCCTAGGGGATGACCTCAAAGTGGTGATAGGCCAAAGCTAGGCCAACATTCAAACTACAATAACAAACTCAATATGATTAATGCTATGTTGACAGTATTGCTATGTGATAGCTCTCCTCTAGTACCCTTGTGGTGCATTAAACCTTGGTTCTCAAGGTTGGGAGACCTTTTGAGGAAGTTTATCATTCACTTTCCCAATGAAATGTCAACACTAAATACCTTGTTTTCAAGGCAAAAAACCTTTCTATCCATTGGCTCAGAGGGTCACCCATGCCCATGAAGATATCCCACATACTCATGGCCCTTAGTAAAGACAACAGTCCCTTGGGAAGCAGATCTCGATAGCCATGAGAAGTGAGTGCACTATAAGGAGGAGCTTGTGGTGCCAAGATTCTAAGTTGTTTGCTTTAGATAAACATGAATGGACTTTAGTTCAAGTGGAAATTCAATGGATATAGTTTTCAAGCCTAGGTTGTGGTGTATCTTTTCAATTTAACAACAACTATTCTTGTCCTATTGTGTCTTGTGTGTATGTAAAACATTAATCAAGATAAAGTAAAATTTGAAAATTTATATCTTAGATACTATCAAACCTATCAAAATGTTACACCTCTTGTCAAAACATTGCAAACTTTGTCCAAACACTTGAAACTTGGAAAAATATGACAACTTGTAACCTTAGGAGTGCTTTGCATGACTTAGATTCCACCTTTACATAACATCCACTTGATTTTTCATTATTTGAGCCTCATACTTGCATTATCTAGGCCTCAGATTGCATCTTCTTAGTCGTCACTTTTCATCACTTATCATTTATAGTGCATTCCTTAGGCTTCACTTTGCCTCCCTCAATCTTTGCATTTCAACCCCAACTCTTCATATTTCATCTCCCATCTTGTATCCTTGCATGCCCAACTTAATTTTTCACATTTTAACTCTCATTACATGTTTCCTAACCATAATTGTACACCTTTGTCATTATCCTCTACCATTTGGCTCTTTGGAACATCAATATGGAAACCGTAGAACCCAAAAATACCTTAGTTTTAGCCTAGCTTACCAACTGCACTAAGAAACAACCAATTTCACTCTAACTAGCCCCAAGTGCACCATGGGCATAGTTGGCTCTATATAAGTGCACTTGGTGGTCTAAGAACCTAGTTTATACTTCTAGATATCATTTTGGGACCTTAAGAGTGCCATTAGGTACCTAGATAGGCCCCACTTTCCCAACATGTCTTGATTTGCATTATACATGTCCTAATCATCATTGCCTTCATTTAGGGCTTCATTATGTAGGTCATAACCTTCATTATGCATCTCTTATCCAATAATAACATCATCCCCAACATCCTAGCTCTCTTGTATAGCAACTTAGCAATAACGTAACTTAGAATCAACAGACATTCAACCTAGTCTTCCAACTGTACCATGGAACTACCAAATTTGCTCAAACTAGCCCCAAGTGTACCATAGGAACATTTTGTGCTGTTAGAGTGCACTTTGTACTATTAGAGTGCACTTGGTGACTAGCAAGACTATTTTGGGCCTCCAAACTACATTCTAGGACCTTAAAACTACATTCAAAAGCCTTTATAGGTTCTCATTCTGCACCTGACCCAAAACATCATCTTTCACCCTAAAATTCATTTTGTATCTTAGGAAATTTTCATATTACACATTTGATTAGCATAACTATCATTTTGATCATCCTAAACCTCATCTTGAACCCAAAACCTTCGAACTTAGTAAAAAATCACAACAAAGTATGAGTCCTAGAGTATCTCCTAATGTTAATGGATGATGGATTTTGACTAGTCCTTTTTGTCCTTTTTATTATTTTTATTTGGTCAAAATATATCTATATATTTATGAATTTTATCTTGTCATTTTTATCAACTTGATATTTTTGTCTTTTGTCTCTTTTTGGTCAAGATCCAAAGTCCATTTTCACAAGGTTAAACTCCTAGACAAAATACTTTCAAAATATTTGATCCCAAGTCAAAAAATTTGCATGCACCCTTATCATAGCATTATCACATTCCTAGTATCCTTAAAAATCATTTTGACTTACCTTAGTTTCATATCCCCTTCATCTTGCATTGTTCAAAACCCTAGCATCAATTCCAATATCAAACCTTATCAACTTGTCTCCTTGATCTTATATCCTCATGTTATATGTCCTAAATGTCATTATCAACCTTAGCATACCATCCTTTTCATAATCCAACTTTCATATATCAATTTCTAACATCACTATCAAGTCCTAAATCCAACCCTAATCTTCATTTTTCATATCATACTGTCATTTCCATACCATTTAGTGAAAATCCAAAACATCATTCTCATTTTTATTTGCATTCTTTTCTTAGGACATTTTCACCTTGAATATTAAAACCATAGTCCATTTATCACTTCCTCACATTTCATAACATCCATAAACACTTAAAAATTCAACAAATACTCATATCTTGCATACCCACTTCTTGATTTCCATGTTTTGACCTATTTTACCAATTGCACCCTAATTTTACCAATTGTACACTTTAGGTGCATAGTTGGTAGTTTCACTGCATAGTTGGTAGTTTTAGAGTGCACTTGGTAATTAGTTATTTCATTATGAGTTCTAGAACCCTAATATACACATTCTACATATTGGTCACCCTAAAACCTATTTTTACCAACAGCATACCTTCTTCTTACCAAATTTTTACCGTTAGGTCCCTAAGTGCACCAAGGACACACTTGGTACTGTTGGAGCACACTTGGGAGGTAGAGAGTCCATTTAGGTTTTCCTTCATTCAATCTACATCCTTAGGTATCATGCCAACACTTATAAGGACACAATTAGATCAGAGACCTAAAGAACTATATCAACCCTTATTTTCTGAGGTACAAACAAAACCAAAAGTGCAACCTAAAATTCATCCAATACAAAATAAGAGCAAGAAACCCCAACAAACAATTAACACAGACTAAATCAAAGTATCACAACCTTTACTTGTGGACCCCTTAAGAATGTATCTACAAGATCATAACCACCAAGGAATGACACCACCAACCCTATACAACACACCTACTATGAAATTTCCTTCAAGTACTTCCCTACACATATAATGGTTCAATGAAGTCCTATTTTTGAGCCCATATTCATACCTATACCACCTAGATGCAGAGGTGTACCTATAACTCTTGAAGATGAAGAAACTCACCCATTCAAATTTATTCAACCTAACAAAAGTACCTTTAGCACCTCAAAAATACAAGGTATTGTAAACCTAAGTGACAAATTTGACATAGATTATGAAATCACTAATGAAGAAATGGCTAAGGCTTACCAAGACAATACTTCTTGTAAAAAATTTAAACTTTTGGTAGCTTGACAAAGTGTCAAGTTCAATCCAAACTTGGAGGGACCTAAGTCCAAACATCAAACCAATGCAACACTTGAAAACATACAACCTATGATTAATTTAGACTTGAATAAGGGAAAGAAACCTTTGGAATTTCCAAACACACATATAAAACCTATAAGATCTCACTAAGAATCAACCTTTGAGAATGAACACATCAACATAAATTCCTTGTTTGGTGAACCTCCATCTATCAACGACAACAAGACTCTTCCTAAGTATCCTAAGAGAACACTAATAATTTATCTCAACCAAATAATGCAACAACGAGATGTGCCTAAGGGGACTTGCACTCTAGGGATGCCAAACATACCTCCTTTGGAGGAGAATCAACGAAGTGTACCCTTGCTCCTAACTTTAGCAAATGTTATGACATCAAATGTTATGGATCCTCCCATGAGTATACCATGTGAAACATCAATTGCAATAACCCCTATTAACATACAAAGGAATAGCCTTATCGACATTCCACCCATTCCCAAAAGGAACACATCTTGTTACCAAAGTAATATGATGTCGCAAGGAGAAACATCTAACACACAAAAGTATCAAACCAACAACCCAAACATGGTGTTCAATCCTCAAAGGCATAACTAACTTCAAAGACAACAACAAGTTATAGAGGTACAAGGACTTAACATTTCTAATGCACAAGTAAGTCAAAATCAACTTAACATGCATACAACATATCAACAAAAAAATCAACCATAACAACAACCTCAAGTGGTGCAAGGATCAAACATCCCTAATGCACAACCTAATGTAAGCCCAATTGACTTACATGTTCTATACTAGCAATAATTTCAACAACAACAAGTCATATCTGCTAAACAAAAAGAGCAACTAAAACAATAGTTGGAATACCAAAGATGCCTTGAGCAACAAATTTCCTATCAACAACACTTTTTACAACAACAACATACACATTGACAACCTCAAAAGATACCTCTAAAAAAAAATCACATACATGGTCTCACATACAACCAATAGAGGTATCTCAACAACAACTACAACAAATGGCATAACAAAAGACACAATAAGTGATACAACAACAACCTAGGGTATAGCCATCAAAATTAATACCATGATAAGTACCCTAACATGTACTACAACAAGGACCCTTTTGTCTTCAAGGTACTAACATACCTCCACCACCTAGTGATACATCACCCAACTCCTCAGACATAGAAATGTCAGAACCAAGCAAACATAGTTCTCACCATAGAAAATGATCTACTTGTAGACACAAAAGAATCAAAGAGAGGACTATCATTCAAAACACTATTGAAGAGTAACTACAACAATTCAAATCAATTTCTAAACAAGTGGAGGCATTGGGAGTCTAGAAGAAATAGGCTCTATACACTGAAAGGGACCTATGTCCTAATCCATTCAATAAAAATCAATATATGCCTCCATTCCCAAAACATTTTGAGGCACCAAGATTGAAAACATATCAAGGAAAATTCAACCATATTGATAACATCAAGGAATTTATTTCCTCTTGTACTAAGCTTAGTGACGAGCCCACCTACCTCATAAGACTATTCTGTCATTCTCTAGGTGGGCCCACACTTGAACGGTACTCCAAACTTCTTGGCAATATCAAATCTTGGTTAGAATCAGTAGAAAAATTCATCTCCCACTTTACCTTCAACATTACAAATGAGGTGACACTTTCTTGCTCAACTAAATAAAAGATGGGAGGTCCATTCATTACATTCTTATTATGCTGGAGAAACTTAGTCAATCAATGTTTATTGAACATTCCCGAGGAACAAAAAGTTAATGTTTGCATTGAAAACCTAGCCCCCAACTTAATGTACAAATTCAAGATCAAAATTCCAAGCACCATTTCTAAGTTGATGAAAAATGGGGCTAGTATCAAAGACACCCTCATCCGTAAGGGTTTCTTGAAAACCAACAAGGAAAACACCAACACCAACTCATCTAATGCCAAGGAAAAAAAATTATCCAAAAATAAGAATGTAACCAATGATGGTATTGTAGATGCACACACAATCAATATAGTACAACCTCAACTAAATTTAAAAGGTGAAAACCCTAAAAATTCACAAACTCCCAATCAAACACCACCTCAACAATAGAAAATTGAAACTTCCACATAGGACAAACCTCAAAGACATCCTAGAACCAAAGATAGGAAATTTACACCCTTGGGGATACCTCCTGAGACTGCACTTCAATGATGACTCAGTAATAACTTCCTACAGTTACCCCCAATCAAGTATGGGCCATCAACAAAAGAAAACTGGTGGGATGACAAAAAATTCTATGATTATCACCACACTAAAGGGCACAAGACCTCATCATGTTTTTACCTAAACATGCAATACAGGACCTCATCAATGATAGAGCACAGTCAATCCATCACTACTATCATCTCATTTTGATCACACTATTTTTAAAGATCCTTTAGTTAGCCATGACAAAGGGAAAGCCTCTAGTTCAAAATTTGACTCGTAGGCTAATTAAAAATTTACTAGATATGACTACACCATTGCCTATTTTAATGAGTCTGACTCCTGCATATCCACTTTACTTTAAAAGGTGAAGACCCTCACTATGTTTTCATCACTTGTCACACTCAAATTACCCTACCTAGAGATCCTTCTTGACCTACTGCCTCTACTAGACCTACATCCCTTAGTAGACCTAATGCTCCTACTTCATCTGATTATAGCCTTATTGACTAGCTCAACAAGATCCCTATGCAAATATCCATCTTAGACCTACTACTCGTGTCCTCCCAACATCAGAAGATCTTGGATCAAGCTTTCAAAGAGTTAGTAGTCCTAGATAATATTGATGTTGCCCAGTTCTAGGCCATGGTTGAGAAACTATCTACATCACAACATATTACCTTTTCTCCTTCAAATATCCCTAAGGATAGATCCAGTCACAATGATCCCTTACATCTTGAGGTTTTTATCCATAACACCAAAGTTAGATGCATCTTGATAGATGGAGGAGTGGGACTAAATATCAGTACCCTTAAAGTTTTCAAAGGTCTAGGTTACTCTAAAGAAGATGTGGATAACTCTCACAAAATCACAATAAAGGCCTATGATGATGGTGAATTCTTCTCCAAGGGTGTCCTCATATTACCCACCAAAGTTGGTCTAATTATTGAGAACACATTGTTGTAGGTCCTATATATCAAAATGAATTGCAACATGATACTAGGATTCCCTTGTATCCATGCTATGAAAGTAATGCCATCTGTACACTCAAAAGTGTCCCACTCTAAACCCTTCTATCCAAATGATTCCATGAGTTTGGAATGCTTAGATGCCGACTTAGAGCTCCCTATCCACGGAGTGCAAGAGAGTGTATTTCAAGTTTAAGGGTTCTTAGATGAGCCTTAGAGATACTCTTCTTGCTAGTAAACCATGCAATGGGAGGTTCCAAAGACAAGATGCAAGAATGCAAATGTCCCAAGGAGTTCCTCAAGAATGCAATGCAAATGAAAATTAAGCTAGAATGAGATACAAAGTGGAGCTATGCTAAAACATGTATGAGAGTGTTACAATACCATTATTAAGCTATGTGAGATTAAGATACATGTAAAAATGAAAGCTAAGCTAAGCTAAAATGCCATGATGCCATGGATGAGAGAATGTAGACAAGAAATAGAAGTTCTCCACAAAGGTCCAAAGAAACTTGTTAGAAAACCTGCAACATAACAATATTCAAAATGAGGATTGATCCTTTGAGGGGGAAAGCTCTCTCCCTTTTAAATTCATATGGATGGTAGAGATCAAGATGAATATGGTGGATGATCAATGATGGAATTCAAAAATAGGAGTGATCCATGTGCACGCACAAGTCAACCAATAGAATATAAGTTGACTTGTCATATAAGACAAAAGTCACAAAGCCTTTTCTTTTAATTGCAAAATAGAAAAGGGACTTTATGTGTGCACTTTAGGTTAGAAGAATGGGGTCTTTTATTTAACTAAAAGGGGACATGTTCTTTTAATCAAATAATGAACTTAGGATAGCATAGTTAAACTATAGGTTATAATCAAATAAATTGATTATTAGCAATTTGGCTTAGGTAAGTGATTAAATTAATTTAGCCAAAATGTTGAAAAGGGGGCTAATAGTCTAGATGACCATTTTTAGGTGATCACATTTTCCCCTCTTTGACTAATGCATGATCGATCTGGAAACACATTATGTCAAAGAAAATCGAAGCCAAGTAGGTGATGATAGATATGGATATCTGATTCCAAAGAATGAAATGCAGAAATAGATAGCAAGTCTTGAATGCACAGCCTGATAGTGATAGTACTGAACATTAGGAAGATGATGTTAGGATCTGAAAAGAATTCTAACATCTAGCAAAGCAAATAGATCGAGAGCAAGTGATAAGGTTAAAAAAATGCTCCTAAGAAATAGATAGCTGTAACAATCAGCAATAGAGTATTTTTGCCCCCTCGAGATCAAAATCACAATGAGGAAAGAGGAAGCAGAAAGTAGCTAGACATGAGAAAATTGAGATATAGCAATGTCTAATATGATAGATAAATGATTAGAACCCAAGAATGACTATAAGAAACTAATAAAATGCCCCATTTTGACCAAAGTTGACCATGAAAGATAAATCATAAAAATTAGGTCAAATTGAGTAGAAAGAGGATTTAGATGTGAAAAGGTGGATAGAAGTAGATATGAAGCATAGAAATGATGAAGTCATGAAGAAATGAAGATGCCCCAGCGATGATTCAAAGATTAGACCTCAAACGGTTAGCTAACTACTCAGAAGAAGGTAAAATTTTAAAATGCAATTTTGACCATCAAGATGAACTCAAATTTTGATTTCGATCTCAAAAATGAATCTAGGACGTTGAAATTATTTAAGAGGTCAAAACTTTATATAATGTGATGATAAGATAGAAAAGAGATGAAGTGAAAGATTAAGAAGGTGAAAAGACATGAACAAGAAGAAAGTAAGGAAATATATAAAGGAGTTAGCTGATATGTTATCTTGGCGCTTATGCCTAGAAGATATGTCCCATGCCCCCAGTCTTCTAGTCAATGAAATACTTGAGAGACTATTAGGGATGGAAGATATAGTAAAAAAATCATCATAGACATCACACAAAGTAGATAAAGATCAGCATAGCTCAGTTGTTTAAGTGTTAAAGTGCATGTGTGTAAGTCACTTGCCCATTTCTTTTACACTTGATTCTGATAGTGAGAAATATTGTGACATTAGAGACCGTAGGTAAACTATCTGAAAAGTGTTGAAAAGCACTAGATGTCAAGGTGGGGGAAGTGTTGAGAAACACTGTTTTGTGAGTTGTCAAAGAAACCCTAAAGCACAAGAATATCTCAACAGGCTAAGTAGTTGTGCCCCCAAGACGAGGACAAGAAACAATTCCAAGCTAGGAAACATGTAGCAAAATAGGTGATTGAGACTGATAGACAGAGGTGCAAGGGTCTCAAGTATCACTTGTTTCCAGATTTTCACCACTTGACAGATTTTTTCAAGACCTTTTTCAATTTTTTTTTTATTTTTCTATTTTTTGATTTTTTTGGTGATACATCAAAGTGTCTATTGCTAGGTTTTCACTAAGATGATCATTTTTTCAAGACATTTTCTAATTTTTAGGATTTTTTCAGCATCATATATGATTTTTTGGATTTTTTTAGAATAATTTAGAGATCACTAGTTCTCAAGCAAGATCACATCATTTTCTCCCAATGTCTAGCAAGGTATAGGACACGATAGAGAAACAAGCCGATGGATAAGCAAAGATGGATAAAAAAAGAGTATGAAGCAAGTGAAAGTGATCCTCAAGGACTGACTCCTCAAGAGTACCCAAGCTAGGGAAAGAGCTAAAATAGTCATATGAAGCATATTTTGGATAAGCAATGGAAGTAATGAGAAAGATAGCATATAGGATAAGAAATGAAGCCAACAAGTGAGATAGCATGAAGTGTGTAGTCCAAAAGAGTAGCCATGTCAAGAGACCTATGAGAGCCATGTTTCATTTATTATGATCAACACCAAGGGGTCAACTAGATAGTATAGCAATGGGATAGAGCAATAAGAATAAAGCTCAAGATAGAGGCTATGAGTGCATGGGAGAGCACAGTAGAAAATCTGGTGGATAAGATAGCCAATATGCAAAGATAGCTCAACATTGTCAAGATCAAAGAGAGAACAAGGGATAGATGGATGATGGAAGAATTACACATGATGCCTGTTTGCCAGGTTTTCATCATGGTACTTATCCAAGGTACCACAAGATGTAGTTTTCACCATAGGAGAAATTTATTTCTCTTTACTTTTGCTACCAAGGTGCCACAAGAAGTAGTTTTCACCAAGGCACATTTTTTTTTTTTAAATTTTAATTTTTTCTTTTTTCCTTTTTTTCTTTTTCTATTTTTTTAAAAAAATTTTAGAAAGAGCTCAAGCTATTTGAATTTAGATAGTGCTCCTATAGAAAAGATAAGTCATGATAAGCCAAGACCATAGAAAGGTATGCTCAAAGATGTTGATAGGGTGATGAAAGAGAAATGGTAGTAGGAAGAGTATATGGAGGATAATAGTTCATGTATAGGAAGTAAGTGTAAGCTTTAGAGGATTTCATGAGGCTAGCTGAAATATTGGACAAGACCAACATTGACACACACCTTGAAGGGTATTGGAACAATGGAGGAATCATGGATGAAGTAGCTTGAGGTTTAGATGTATGAGGTGGTAGAAGAGATTTGGAAAAAAGTGGAGTGGAAGGATTTGGAATATTTTTAGGTAGATTCTTGGAAGAAGATGGAATAGAAGCCTTTGGAAGCTTGAATGTCAACTTTGAAGTATTTTCAATATTCAAGTCTTCTAAAAGAGACTTGGGAATCCATATAGCTTTAGATTTTCCTTTGGATACTTCAAAACACATTTCTTCAATAATGGGTTTAGGAACCCATATTTTCTTTGATTTAGCTTTTTTAATATTGGACCTTTGTGGTCTCTTTTGTGCATTCTCCTTCTTAGCATTCACATGTCGATTAGATGGGACATAGTGATCTTCATTTTTCGATGGATTCTTATGTTTATTCTCACTTCCAAAGGACTTGGATTTGTGGATGAATAAGGATGATATGACTGGTTTAGATGTATAGATGAATGAAAAGTCATTAAGGATGAGTTTATTTGTTGATCTTGAGGTATGATGGGAGAGCTAGGGAATGAGCCAGGAGTGAATGTAGGAGATGGAGGAACATAAGGCCCCAAAATGGATGGAAGGTTTGAATGCTTTAGCTTAGATTGATAAGGACCAAGGATAGATTTAGAAGATGCAAAGGGATAGTGGGAAGGGATATCAACATCTTTAGAATGAGAAACATGGTCAAAACCATCAATAGACTCATGAGTACCTTTGATAGGAACAACATTTTTAATAGTAGAACTTGAAGCTTGAGCACAATTTTGAAGTGGATATGGAGAAGTAGAACATGAGGGGATGCTTTGATCTTGACAAGTAGCTTTGGATAGCATATGAAGAGAACTTTTCTCATAATTTTCAGTAAGCTCAAGGGAGATAATGGAAGTGGTATCTTCATCATACTTAGGAGGTGGACAAATTATAGGATATGGAGGGGAAAAATCTTGAAAGAGATGAAAGGATGCTTGATCTTGGTCTTTCTTGACATTTATAGCTTTTTCTTTTTGACATTCCTCTTGACATGGAGCCACTTCTAAGGACAAGGGAGAATGAAGAGTGAATGGAGTAGTGTTTGGATTAGGCATAGTAGTGCATGAAGGTTGAGGATGTTTAGGATTAGTAGCATGGAAAAGGTTTGCAGCCAAGTGCAGGTTAGCTTGAGTTTGTTTTAGAGATAGCCCTTGAGGATACACATAGTCTATGTGGAAAGTATTAGGTTCTTTATTTGATGGAGGCATGTTGGAAAGATTTGAAGTGTTGGGAGATGAACGAGTGTTGGAAGAAGTGGAGGATGTAATAGAGCTGCTACTAAACATAGGTTCATTAATGTAATCTTGCTCATGAAAAGTATCCTCATCGCATGAATCATTAGAGGTATTAATAATTCCATTATCAATAAGATCTTGGATTTTATGTTTTAGCTCAATGCAATATGAAGTACTATGCTCATTATGTTGATGATAAGCACAATAGATATCCAAGAATGGGTTTCCATATGAGCTAGATTTTGGTAACATGATGATCTTATTGCTAAGAAGTTTTTGCAAAGTGTCATCATAAGAATCTTCCAAGGGAGAAAAAGTTCTATTAGAAGTATGTCTAGGATCTTCTTGTTGCTTCACAAGTGAATAGAATGCATTCATTTCTTCATCATTATCTTGGTCAAAGATAGGTCCATCATGAAATTTTGGAATAGGCTCAAAGTAGGTATCACTTGCTTGTCCTCTAAAGAGGTCTTTAGATCTAGAAGATGAAGACATTTGATGTCTTGAAGTAGAGTATGTAGACCTAGAAGAAGAGGATGACCTCAAAGAAGGTGACTCACATGCATGTAAAGACCTTAAGGAAGATTCATGTAATGATGCAATCTTCTCCTCTAACCTTTTCTCAAGTTTAGACTTCATTTCTATCATGCACTTAGAGAGATGAAGGTAAGAAAGATCATTTGTCTCTTCTAGTTCTTTATATTGTGCATATAGATCTTGAAACTCTTTAGTGACATGGAGGATATCATGATCATCTAGATTTGGTTGAGGTTTGGTAGCACAAGCTTTGAATTCCACAGTGATAGATAGATAATCAAGCATGAAGGAGACTAGAGGAAGCTAATAAGGTGACACAAGATAACTTGATGTCCAAACTAGAGAGGTAGATTATTCACTTGCCAATATAGTAATGATAGAGTAAAGTGACTTGTCAAGAAAGTGTCCAAGTTACTTATGAAACTAGTGACTCAAGTCAAGAGCTAGGTAAGAAGCCAATAGCTAAGTAGATAGAGCAAGTGGGGTGACAAGTGAACAACTTTCCCAACCTAAGAGTGTAGTCAAGAAATTAAGGTAACCATTTCAGCAAAAGGATGACTAGCAAGCGGACCTAGATCATGAAGACAAAAAGACCAAGAGCACCAAGACCAAAGAGTCACTTTAAGCATGTTCAAGAACTAGAGACATAGAAAATAAAAATCAAATGATGAGACTTCCCTTAGCAAGCAACACAAGAAAATGTTTGCATTTGATGTTTTGACTTGGTTGACAAAGTTTGACAATAGTTGATAGCATAGCAAGTTTTATATTCAAAAGCAATTTCTTTCCAAGCAAGATAGTGACACATGGAGTAGTCTTCAAAAAATCAAGCAAGGGACAAAGAAACCTTGCATGATACAAGCATATGTAAGGTCTTAAAAGAAAGCTGTATAACTATCATCATGTGTATGTTCCAAAGATTTCCACAGGTCTAGCACATTCGAGAACACATCAAGCAATATCTACCTAAAGGACATGGTTCATTACTCAACAACTTGGCCCACGCTTGATGCTCCTTCACCTCATGCCAAGTGGTTGCTCACAAGAGATATTGGATTTGTCATGAAAATTCCATAAGCATAACCAAGGGAACACATATGGTGAGTGTAAATCTTGGGGTGATCCAAGTAGTCCACTACGATCAATCCTTGCACCAAGAAGTTGAGTGGCTAAAAAGGGTAGTTACTAACTTAGGGTGCTTAGATAGGGCTTTCGTGCATAGTGTTCCTCTTGCTCCCAATTATGAGACACCTCACCTTGCGATGAGTAACCAATTTTGCGACCACAAGAGTACCTTAAGCATTCTTGCCTAGTGATCTCCCTATGGTCGAAATCCCATAAGTGATCACACTAGGCGAAGAAAAACACTATGTCTACCAAGGTTTTGTGTCCTTGATAGCCTTGAGTTTATAGTGGGTTGGAAGAGCCAGGTAATATGCTTGTCCCCACTTGGGTTGTTCCTCTCAGGTTGTCCGAGAGCAGGCCCTCTAAAGGATTCTAAACTACACAAAGAGTGGATCAACTTTTGGAAGTCAAGATTTCTGATTCACCACAAGGGTGAAGAGCATACTCTCCTATTCCAATAATTTTCTCTCAAACATGCCAAAAAGATTTAATTTCCTCTTACTCTTGAAATCAAATGGTAAGTCAAGATTTCTGATTCACCACAAGGGTGAAGAGCATACTCTCCTATCACCAAAAGATCCCAATTGTAAGTTTTAATGTGTCTAAAAATAAACAAATAGTATATGCTGCACATGTAAAAGTAAAAAATAAGTAAAATTGGGTTTTTGTGCATTGGGCAGCCCTGCAAACAATCGTTAGTAGCCCTTGTGCATTTGAAGCTTTGACATGCGTTCTTTTTATGCAATGTTTCAATTTTTTTCACAAGGATGGCAACTTGCAATCACAACTTGTTAGCACCACAAGTTAGTGTGAAATATAATAAAAACTAAAATAAAAAGTAGTTAGTTGCCTCAAATATCCAAGTTATCTTCCAATCAAGTGTATGCAAAGAAAGGGCAAACTAATCACAAATGCTCTCATTTTTACTCTTTGCTTTTGATCTAGTCAACAAGATTATACTTTTTTGCTATTATTTTGGATCCAAAAACAAAAATGAAAAGAAGAGACACCTACTAAAAATTAGAGAGATTTCCAAAAATGCAAGAAATTAAAAAAAATTTCTTCATTTGCTCCCTAGAGACTGATTTTGTCAAAATAGGCCAAATTCATCAAATCAAATTTTTGATCACTAATACGACCTCAAAAGTCAAAACAAAAAGAGAGTACCCCTCTTATAATTCAAAAAACTTTCTGAAAATGTAATTTTTTCTGAAAAATTATTTGATTTGCGATCAAAAATGGCTTTTTATGAAAAATAAACGAAAAATCATAACTCTCGCAAATCATGTCAAAATGCTTTGAAAATTAGACTGAGACATTTTGAACACATAACCAATGTGCAAAAAAGAATTCAGAACCAAACTACATGTAGTTTAAAAAATATAATCAAATCTTTAAACCAACTAAGTTTTTGGCCTTCAAACCAATCTACTTATGAGTTGGCCTTAAAACCAAAGTGATAATTCTAAAAAAGCACTTGATTAGATCCAATATGTTGCTGTAAAAAGCCAAAGATAAAAAATGAGAGCAAATGGAGCTAGAAAATTGATTCAAGCCCCACAGTGGGCGCCAAAAATGTACACTCGAAAGTGTCCCACTCTAAACCCTTTTATCTAAACGATTCCATGAGTTCGGAATTCTTAGATGCTGGCTTAGAGCTTCCTATCCACGAAGTGCAAGAGAGTGTATTTCAATTTCAAGGGCTCTCAAATGAGCCTTAGAGATACTCTTCTTGCTAGTAAACTATGCAATGAGAGGTTCCAAAGACAAGATGCAAGAATGCAAATGTCCCAAGGAGTTCCTCAAGAATGCAATACAAATGAAAATTAAGCTAGAATGAGATGCAAAGTGGAGCTATTCTAAAACATGTATGAGAGTATTACAATACCATTATTAAGCTATGTGAGATTAAGCTACATGTAAAAATGAAAGCTAAGCTAAGCTAGAATGTCATGATGCCATGGATGAGAGAATGTAGACAAGAAATAGAAGTTCTCCACAAAGCTCCAAAGAAACCTGTTAGAAAACTTGCAGCATCACAATATTCAAAATGAGGATTGATCCTTTGAGGGGGAAATCTCTCACCCTTTTAAAGTCACATGGATGGTAGAGATCAAGATAAAGATGGTGGATGATCAATAGTGGAATTCGAAAATAGGAGTGATCCATGTCCACACACAAGTCAACCAATAGAATATAAGTTGACTTGTCATATAAGAAAAAAGTCACAAAGCCTTTTCTTTTAATTGAAAAATAGAAAAGGGACTTTATGTGTGTACTTTAAGTTGGTTAGAAGAATGGGATCTTTTATTTAACTAAAAGGGGACATGTTCTTTTAATCAAATAATGAACTTAGGATATCATAGTTAATTTATAGGTTATAATCAAATAAATTGATTATTAGCAATTTGGCTTAGGTAAGTGATTAAATTAATTTAGCCAAAATGTTGAAAAGGGGGCTAATAGTCTAGATGACCATTTTTAGGTGATTACACCATCTACATACCATCAATGTCTAAAGTTCAACTAACACAATGTGGAGGTTACAAGTCCTAGTGATCTAGACCCTTTCCAATTTTGTGCTAATCTAAGAGATGCTACTACATACCAATTCCCAACAAACAATGAAGCATAATCCACATATTCCTCTAAATATGTGGATCCTAATATAATCTTCAGTAAAGCCAAAGAAAAGATGAAGATTAAAGACAAAGGGTGTGGAGAATACTTTATGTCTCAAGTATTCCACATTAGGGAGTCACCCCTTTCTCCCAAATCTTATTGTAAATGACACCTATTGGAAGCACAACATTTTGAGATCAGTACATGAAATTCCACTTCTATCAATTTCATTAGTGGTAGTGGCCTACATAAAGAAAATGTCTACAAGAATAAATCTATCTATATTGAGAAAGGAAAGGAAAAAAGGAACCCACTTTGATATCTCCTAAAAAGTATGGACTTGGGTTTACTATCATGTAGAAACAAGGGTATGATGGATGTAGTGGTCTTGGATCTCAAAAAAAAGGAATTATTGAACCTATCACTACCAAAGGATGACCTCCTAGTTTAGGGATTGGGTTCAAACCATTACAAATAGTTCCTCCTAGTACTAAGATACCCTCATGTAAGACTCTGAATGTTTTGAATGATGAAAAAACATCTAAGAACACCAAACCTAAAATCAATAGTCCTTATGCACTTGACTATATCTTTGTTGACCCCAATAATTCCATTAAATCATATACCCATATATCTACCTTCAACTAGAGCCCATTCAACACTGATGATGACATCCCCTCAAGTTATCTTGAACTATTGGATTGGGACCAATGTGGACCACTGATCTTTGATCGATTCGACAATGATGATGCTCTTGTGACAAGACTTTGAAATTTATGAAGGAATTAGAATTGGTGATAATAAAGAAGCAATTTCTACTAAAGTGAATACATTGGCATACCTTGGGGAGTCAAATCCATCTTCTAGTTACAAAACTGAAAGAAAAGAAAAAAATAACAAGCATAGGTCTCTTGGTGAAAAGCGAAAAGCACCATTAGACTGTGAAAAAGAAAAATCTAATAAGCTCCCAAAGATACAAAATGAGAAAGATGATGCCATTAATACAAGTGTTCTAGTGCTCAACATATCAAAAAGTATTTTTGAGCTATCTTGATCAACCTTCATGTGGGAAGTCATTGGTCTCAATCCTCCAAGTTCTTCCTTATATCCAACTATTTATACCCAACTCCCATTACCTAACCTATCCAACATCTAATACCAAACCTCTATCCATCAAAACTTTGAGCATGTCATCATTAGTGACATTACATACAAAGAATCCTTTAAACAATTTATCCTTAGATGCCTTGATTTATGAGAAGTAGACAATATCTTACATATAGTACATGATGGTATATCTTGAGGCCTTTCTAGTGGTTTGATTTTAGCTATAGACTCAAAATGAATCTTGTGTAGTTATGGTTAGTCATGAATCCAAAGATTATCAGCTAGTAGCACCAAAAATAGATTTCTCCTTAGTAGTCATTAGCAACATTTTGGATTCTATCTAAAATTCCTAAAAAAATATTTAAAAATAGAAAAAAGTCATGAAAAAAGAATCAAAAAGTGCAAAAAATCATGAAAAAATGGATGCCTTGATGAAAACTTGGCAAATAGGCATCTTGGCATGAAAATGTGAGTCAAGAGAAAAATTCCATCCAAAAGTGAAAACCTGGCAAACAAGTGTCATGTATAATCAATTATTGCTCCTCCATCTACCAAGATTCCATCCAGTCTTTCCCTTTTTTCATTCCCTGATCACATCCTTCATATTGCAAGTCATTCATAGTCCCTGATTATGGCCTATGAATTGGTTAATGCCTATTTTTATCTTAACAAAGTGTCATCAGTTTGTACATACTTTGCCTTTGGCTTGTTGACATAGTTTGTGTCTTATCTGGGGGCATATCACCTGCACAGTGCGAGAGTTTTAACTTGAACTATGGGCGTCTCCCTAAGCACATCTTATCCATCTGAATTATTACATATCAGATTGGAGCTAACCTTTGTGACTCCTTACGATCCTTAAAAAATCCTAAAAATTCAAATATGATCCTAAACAAAATCCTTAAAAAAATCAAACACAATTCTAATTTTTTTTTATAAAAATCATAAAATGTCCTAAAAAATCTATAAAAAGTTGTTAAATGTTATAAAAAATCTATAAAAATTGTAAAACATCTTGAAAAAATTCAAAAAAATTCATAAAATGTCCTAAAAAAATTGATAAAGATCATATAATGTCCTAAGAAAACCACTAAACATTATAAAATGTCTTGAAATAGACACTAACAATTGTAAAATGTCCTAAAGAAATGAGTCACACAAAAACATCAAATATCCTCAAAATCCCTAAAAATGAAAAAACTTACCAACAAGGTTGTAATAAAACTTGTAAATAGTCATTGTAGATAATCACCACTTTTTGCTAAACACTTGCACTTTCATAGACTGAAACTCAAAGCACAAAACTTCGATGACAATCACACTATCCAAGAAATGTGAACCAACAATCAATCCAATGTGTCATTATGAACCTATCAACTGAATCAATAAACAAACCTATCACATGATCAACCTATCAAATACTATCTACAAACCTAAAACACTAAAAATAAAGTAATAATGGACAAGAATAACTATTGGCTCACATTGTTTAGTGAGTGATTTATTTTTTCTTTATTTTTCTTGGATCATGTTCATATGCCACTCGATGATATAAACTAATGTATGAGAGTGGTCAGGATGGTTCATGGTCATATTTTAGTATGTATCTATTAAAATGTACTTTTGAGATTGTGGGGCATGTATATATGCCTCAGGAAGGACAAGGTCATTTTTTGTCAGCATCGTGCTTGTTTACGCAAAAGGTATGCATTTTTTCTCTAGCCCTTTATGCCATGATGCATTGCATTCCCTCTGCCACATTAAAATAAAGCTCCAATAACATATAGTTCACTTTGTGAAAGAAAAATTCTTCACCTCATTCTAATTGTTCCTCATCTCATCTCCTTGATCTTCTATCATTAAGCTAATCATCCACCACCATGATCATGTATTTTGATACACCAAAATCATCTTCATCTTGCATTCCTACATTCCTGCATCATCATACATTGTTTGTCAAGCTTCAATAGCTTACCACCAAGTCTGGCTTTCATTTTATCTAAGTTGGTAAAATTTGACCATGTTCAACCAATTTTACCCATGTTTTGACCTCTTTCTATCATTTTGAGCATGCACATAAGGTTTTCGGTCGTTCTGAGTCTAGTCATGCTAATTTTGGCCCCAAAAGCCTTTTGGGTGTAGTCTACACTTTTAGAGCATAGTTGGGCTTCCCAAGTGTACCCACGATGCACTTGGTGCTTTCGTAGTGCACTTGGCATTACCAAGTGCACCCTAGGCATACTTGGTTGTGTTTCAGGTGCACTTGGGGCAGTTAGATGCCTAGAACTGCACTCTAGAGCCCATAACTTTTGCATTTCAACTCTGATTTGTGATCCATCAATTGCATTGGATTCATATCTTTTTAGTGAGAATACTAAGCTATCATTTTCATTATTTTTTCACTTTCTTGAGTGGTAACCCATGAAACTACTCCTAGTCCCTCAATTGACCTCTGTTTTGCACTTTGGACTCCATAACTTTCACGTTCGAACTTCGATTTGTGATCCATTAGCTTCTATATATTTTTCCTCTCATTATAAAATAATTGACCTATCATATGCATATCTCAATCAATTTCACAAGGGGTCAACCATATACACCACACATACTAGGGCATGCTTTTATGTCTTTTTCATTAGTGTTCTTTGACACAACACTCTAAATCAAATTGTATCAAAGAGGGGCAAAATATAGATTCTCAAAAATGGTTTGTGTCTATAGTTTAATCACATTTTCATACTAAATTTTCCCATTTTATCATTTCAGTAATTCTAATATTTTGGCCAACTTGATTATATCTCAATAATGTTTGTCATCATTCGTATCCTCTTTCGCATCATTTGTAGATCATCTCATAATCTAATCTTCTCATCCCAAAACTATATCAAATCAACCCAGAATCATATCAAATCAATTTAGAATCACCCCTAATCTAACCAAAATCACCTCAAATTAATTATAGTCAACCAAAAATGTGTCAAACATCCCAAATCTATCATCATTTGTCTAATCCTAGGCATTTTTGTGTCTCTCAATGCCTTGGAAATCTATTAATCTATCAAACTTATCAATCCAACCTTAGTACTATCATGACTCTTAGTGGCAAGTCAAACTACCATTCACATCATCTAACCTTTGACATTGTCAAGTCTCTTAGTGTTAGATCATGGCATTATCAAACCTTTTTAATAACATTAATAGTGTTTGTCGATGTTATTATGATCAACCCTATCAATTGATCTTGATCCTGTAGTATTTACAATGTCAGTTAAATGTTACATGTCCTTAATCCATGTCATGTGTCCTTGGCATGTTATCAATCCAAATTAGTCATTCAATTTGACCATGGCTTTGGTCTACCCATTATCATCCTAGTCAATCCACATTTTCATCAAAGGATACTATCGCATTTATTAATAAAATTGGCCAATCATCTACTAATTTTCTCTATAGGATTAAATAACCCATAATGTAATCCTATGTCATTCCAATAATTTTCATCTCATATTTTCTAATTATTCATCCTAATTGACATTCTCATTAATTAATTTTATTAATTAATTGATTCATCATTTGCAAACCATGGAACTCTCAATTTCCTAAGTCACATTTTATACCACTTAATTTTATTTTTACTAATTTCCATTTGTGTGGAATAATGAGTTTTTAATTCAAATATTCTACATAATTTTGACATAACCTTGACATCATTGTGACACATGGACATCTTACATCATGGATTATATCATTACATTTCTCTAAGAATTTTCATAATTCATATATTCTTATTCCTTACGCATATCTATATTTAGCTATCATCATCATAGATTCTTGGCTTTGAGGTGTCTCATGACATGTCATAGATCCTCCACCATTTTTAGCCATGTCAATTTCAATGTGTCATACAATCTTACATTTAGCATCTTGTGTCATATGTGTCAAGGATTTCCAAAATGAATCTCTTGCCAAGTTACATATCCATGGTGACAAGTCCAATGCTCTCCTCTTGTGTGTTGGTTATAAGTTGAGCTTTCTTCCTCTCATTTTTGGTCCTTGGTCCTAACACCTAAGTCCATGATCATCAAGCTTCAAATAAATCTTCTAGTATTCTAATATCATATCAGATCATATGCTTTTTCTCTTCAATTGTGTACATTATAGGCAATTGGAGATACATCATATGGAGAAGAAAGAAGGACATAAGAGCTACAACTAAAGTGGGAGTTTTACTTTGTGTTGCTTTCTTTTATTTTGGCTGGTTTTCATGGTAGACTAGATGGTTTTTAGTGTATGTTGATTGATTTTAGTGATTTCTCATAGTATGCTAGATGTTTAATTCATTTTTGGGTCCTACACTGAGAACCCTTGCCACCACCTGATTTGTCTACACCCCTATCTATATGGATCAACTTATATCAATAATTGTTATGTGAAAGAGAATAGTGAAAGTTAGAAAGAGAAAAATTGAAACATGTCATTAATGGGCAAGGCCATTAATTAAATAAAAGCTTAGACAAAAATGAAATTTTGAAGAGAAGGATTAAATATATCACAGGGTTGATTCTCGAGCTTATGACATGTAGATTACCATCTCTGGTTTATGCATTATTCCTTAGGGAACAACTTGTTAATTTGAAATTGATAAGAATTGTAAAAGGGCTTAGTTCCTCCATTTCAACTACTCATGAATTTTATGATGCATTCCAGTCCATTCCAATGACTTTGAAGAATTAGTTGTGTGAATTATATCTGCATAACATGGTAGTGCCAAATGACATAGAGTGGAACTAATGGCTTTATGTAGGAGATGTGCAATTAAGGGTAGTTATATCTTGGATGCAAAATGAGATAAGTAGAGAATGCCAAGCTACACCATATAAGGACAATGGGATGAAAACTCCTTCTCTTATGAGACTAGAAGTTCAAAATTCTTGGCAAACATTTTTGGATTAGATTTCTATTCTAGGAAACCCAAGTGGAGCTAATAAAGTATACCTAGTAAGAGAGAAAGCCTTTGCAAATTGGGTGCAACATTCATCTTATGATGTTGAGTCAACAATCATTGGTTCAAGGAAAAGATGGACATATATATCACATGATTTGAAGATAAGGGAATTTGACTCTCCATAGAATTTAACTCTCACCACTATAAGAATCCCATGGTATATCAATTTAGGAAGGAGTTTGTGCCAATACTAGCTTGCATTAAGGTTTCAACCTCCCATTCTCTTGCAACCATTACTAGCAATGAACAACAACATAGAGGATCATGATATGTCTACAAAAGTTTGGTGATGGAGAAGGCTTATGAAAAATTATGTATATTTTGATTATGTTAAGAATGAGCTTGGGGAGAGGACAACTAGTGATTGGAGAGTTCGTGCTAGAATCTAGAATTTCATGGTTGCTGGAGACCAACAATAGTTCAGTTGAGGGGAATGGTGGGCATCCAAAAGGCCATCTTTCTGAGTTCTTTTTATCCTACTTTTAAATAGTTATCTTGCAAGTAGTCATGAATCTATGGTTTCAAGCATATGAACTTAAAGTTTTTATGTATATGTTATATATATATGTATGTATGTATGTATATATGTATGTATGTATGTATGTGAAGACATGAAGTAGAAATACAGATAGTTTAAAGATGCTATATTTTCTTGAATTCATGGACAAAAATGGTATAATTAAGTAGTTATAGATGCTGATAAATGTTTTCCCATCTATGCTATGTTTTGGGTAGTTTTTATCATGTAGCCATAGGATTTGCAAGAGTGGTAATTGGAACTTCACACCTTTTCTCTAATATTGATGATGAATATATATATGGATATTTATATAGAGGTTGCATGCACATTGATTATTTTGTAGGTGTTTCCTGTGGGTACTCAAGGATCAACATTTTAGTGCTGAAGTAGTTAAAGCCACCTATGGATTGCCAAACCTTTGCAAGTGGGGAAAATCATTTATTGCTTTATATTTTTGTAGCACACAGATGTAGCTTCAACAACTTACTATATTCCTAGAGGATTTATTAGCATTTAATGTTGTTTTTGTTTTAAACTTAATGAGTTTGTAATTGATCCTCATTAATGGAGTGATCTTAGATTTAGGAAGTAGTTGTAGGTTCCTTTAAAATAATGACTATTATAAATTTGAGGGTAGTCAAAGAAATAGAATGAGTTGATTTTCATAGTAGCACTATTGTGATACTATTTTTAAGTCAAGTGTAATCTTTCTCCATGAATGAATAGAATGTAGAGTTCAATTTTATTTCTCTTATCTTGACTGTATTTCTTGTTCACTCATCCAAGGGGGCCTAATTGGTGAGTGAATTGTTTCATTAGAATAGATCTCATTTCCCTATTTATTTATAAGTAAGGTAGAACTTTATTGGTCCTACAACCATTGATAACAGAATTACTGAACTGTTCCTGCAACATAGGCGATCATAGTAGCTTCTGTCTGTGATTACATGCTTTGTTAGAGTAATTTTATTTATTGGTTCTAGTTTAGTTTTCCTAAAGCTCAAGCATTTTAATTCCATATATTAGTCTTAGGATTGAGAACATTTAAAGCATACACTTTGCAAATGCCATTCCAAGTTTTTTTCCCTGGTCAATAATTAAATGAGACTGAATAATTCATTTAGAAACCAATTATGGTGTCCAATCTTGAATAGGCAGTCCATTGCTATAGGTTTCTGATACTATTATTTTTCCAACCAATTATAACAATTAAATCTACAAAACTTGTAAGAACCTACTTATTGATAGCTCCTCCAAATATATGCACTATAATAAAATTCCAATCTTTGAAACATTAGAACAATCTCTTAATTTAATTTTTTCAAAAATATTAACTACCAAATTTGAATCCCAAAAGTATTATAATGTATTGAAGGATTTTCAATATTTTAAAATATATATCTTCTTAATTCTACTACATCATCACAATTTGAATCTTTGTAGAAACACCATTTCCACAAAACAAGTCCCATTTTTTCTAGCGTTGAATTGATAGGTACATAGATTTTCATTAGATGGAATGAATTAATAAATTTTTAGCTAAAGAAATTTATTTTTTAAAATTTATATCTAGACATCTAGATCAAATTAGAATGAAAAATAAACCAACAAAAATGATTATAAGAAAATCACTCCACAAAGTTAACCATTCCATTTCCATCCTTATAAACTTGGAAATTTTATAAGTTCACATTCTCTAGCCGTGCAATCTTTTTTCTAGCTAAGAAAACACATAAAAAATTGTAACTCCTTTTCCAATTTTTAGATCATCAATACTTCCATAAAAAAAAGAGAATATGCCAATTTTGGATCTTCCTCCAAATTAGAAACACTCTCTCCTACCTTGTAACCCCCTTATCAAACATGCTAAAAATAAATCAAAGCTTTATTGATCCAATCTTGACCTCATCTCTTATGATGTTGGAGCTTTGCACTTAACAAGACTTGATCCCTAGTGGGCCCATCAAAAACTGTTCAACATCACCAATAGACCAAGGGCCCATTGACTATTACTCCATTTTGATCTAAAACCTGATCTAAATTAAATATTACCAACCTTAGTGATTATAACATCATTCCTTAGACATAAAATTAGACTATATGTTTCAAATACTTGGTTGATGAATTTCTAGTAACTCAATTAATATGTTCTATGGAAGGAGGGTTTATGGGTATATCCATGTACATAAATATCTTCTAGTCCAAGATTAACTATGAAACTTGAACTACCTTGTTCTAGTGAACAATAGTTTGAATACAAACTCAAATCTTAAGTCTACTAGGCATGTTTGATTTCTAATTCATTATGAATTATAGCTTGAAGGCTAAAGGAATAAACTACCTAGTTGTTGAATGGACTTATGTTCCAAATGAAAAAGCTTGATATGTTTTAGTTAGTTGTGTATCAATTGACATTATGAGATATGTATACAAAAGAGAGTGATACATGTTGTGTTGATTGAAATCTATATTTGGAAATTAAATGATGATGTGTTAGTTTTTTTACTTTATTTAATATTTCTTTAAATTTACTTTGGTTCTTTTAAATAATGTATGTAAAGGCGTTGAATGTGGAATAACGAAGGGAGGGTAAGATTGAAATGTTACACTTTTCTTATCACTTCATAGTAGAAGTCTTGTGCTTAAAATTGCTTGGCCAAGATATTTATTTGTATTTCTCTTTTTATCCATGGTTTATTTTATCTTTGTATCACATCCATGATTAGTTCTACATTAGGCATATATGTGTCTATAGATATATTATGTGAGTACACTAAATCCATATGATTTGCTAATTTTGGGTTGTTAGGCTTTTTAGGTGGGGTTGACATGTCTCTTATGTTAAGAAAAACCCCAAGAGAGCTAACCACTTTGTTGTTGGAAAAAAATTGCTAGACCCACACACCCTCTTTTGAGATAGTGAGTGGACACATGTCTGATAATTTTTTAGATAATGACATACAAATGGAAAGAGGTCTAATGGAATACTATATTTTATTTGAGAAACCTTCATGACTTGTATATCAGTTATGTACTATTGAGATATATGCATTGTACTTGATGTGAGACATGCATGTTGACATCTTTTTATATTATTCTTTATACTATTTGATGCTTCATGTAAATAACAGCCTGATATATAGGTTGAATTAATGTTGAAACAATTATCTTAATTGTACCTTCTCTAGTGACATTACAAATGCAACGTATTTGTTAATGTATCATTCACTAGCTTCTAAATTGCACATATTATTTCAAGATGTTGATCAAACAAATTATATTTTCCTCATGTAATTAATAGAAATGATTTTAGTTTATTAAACTATGTGCTAATCTACCTTGATTTTTGTATTCGACATTTTTGCAATTCACTTGTTTTCTTATGTAATAATGTGAAGTAAATATAGTATTTAAATGTAGTATCAAAGTTATGTTTAACTCTAGGGCCTTTGGTCTATTGTTGCTAAAGTTTCATTATTCTATTGGTGCAGGGGCTAATCCAACACCACAAATACTACAAATAGTAAATATAATAGATCTAGTAATGGTCTACCTAATGAGCATGGGAATCAAAGGCTAGACTAGATTTCAGCTCTCTTGACACAATAAGGAAACCTCTTGTAACAACAAGGTGTGTGCATGGACCACCTTGGAAATGACTTTGAAGGTAGGTAGGATGCCAAATATCTTAATGAATAGAAGAGAAAAATAGACAACGCTCAAAGGGCTAAGGCTTAGAGGAAGTTAGAAGAGAATAGGAGGATAGAGGAAGAGAAGAAGTGAGAGGTATAGCTTAGGATTGCAAAGATGTCTGATAAAAGGTAGAGGCATATCTATATCCATAATTTCTCTAGTGCATCTATGACATTGTGGGCTACCTTATAGTTAATTGGAGAAGCAACCACTTGGTGAGAAGATATAATTGAAGAAAAGAAATTTCATCCAAACTTTAGAAAGGGTGGGCTAACAACTAGGTGTTAAAAAATTTCAGCAAGAAAAAAAGAAATTACCATAAACCTTATTGTTGTAGATAATTTATTACATATTCTCTTCAGTAGTCACTATTTTGTGCTTTGTTTTTTCATGTGCTTAATTTTTCCCTTTTTGGGGGATTTTTCAATGGAAACATTTATTGGGGGTTCTTGTATGCTTCATTAAATCAATTTCTCATATATAGGCATTTTGTAGTAACTTTATCATGAGAGCATATGATCCACTCTATGTTTCAAAATTTCACATACAATAATTTGATGGCACAATTCTCTTGCAAATGACCAAGGAGACAATTTTTTCTTATGTTTATTGTTTTTCATTGGATTCCTTAATTAAAACAATGTTTTCTTAATGATTAACCGTTCCTTCTTTATTCCATATAGAAAAATCTTTTCTTTAGACTTAACATTTCTTGGATATTAATAAAAACAATCTTTTCTTAAGGATTAATCATTTCTCTCTTTTATCTCTAAGGAAGCTAACATTTCCTTAGGAATAATTATTCCTTTGTCAAATACCTTAATTAATAAATATTTTTCTTAAGGATTAATCCTTTCTTATGGATTGACTAGCATAACACATTTTGGTTGACCATTCAATGCCATCTTTTATAACACTTTCTTTATGTGGTGTTAAGATTAGACATGAAGAAATAAAATTTATGTGAAAATATAGCCAATACCAAAAAGGAACAAGGAAAAGATAAGAAAATAAAAGACATGAATATTTAACATGGTTCACCCAATCCCTAGGCTACATCCACCAAACTCTAATATTATTAACTGGTGATATTAACTTGATTATATTATACAATCCCTTGCAACTAAAAACCACCTCAAGAAGCTTTTAAATCATCATACATCATAAAATTCCTAACCCTAATCCATTTTATACAAGACTTATGTCGATTACAAAGTCAAGGCTAGAATATGTCATCAAATAGAAAAATAGCTCTCAACACCTTTTACAATAGCAAACTAATTTTTGGCCTTGGGGGCACTACTCCTTGACCCCTCCCTATATTGTGATAGGGAGAATGTCTGGGGTGGAACCCCAAGACTCTTCCTTGCATGCTTCCCCTAGACCTTGCAAGGGGTGTTTCCCCTTGATGCCTAGCATGGGGATGCTACCCCCAAACACCTATAGGAGGTGGAACATTGTTGAATGAAGTGGGGACAAAAAAAAATTGAGTTTTATTAGGCTCTACATAATAATGATCTCCCACTTTGAGATTCATCAGAATCCACAACAAAACTTCCCACTTAGAGACTGATCATAGCATTGATAAAACTATAGCTCCCACTATAATGCAAGACCACCTTGGACTCTATTGTTCTTTTATTTTTTTTAGTCTAGAAGACTCATTGAAGTTAAAGAGGAGTTCATCTTCTCCCTTATTACTAGCTTTGTAAACATATCAACTAGATTATCACCTTTATGTGTCTTTTTTAGCTTTAATTATCTATCTTCCAAAACTAATTGACTAAAGTAGTACCACAGTTGTATGTATTTAATCTTTGAATATAAAGAAAACTTCTTGGCAAGATGAATGATACTATGGGTATCAATAAATACATAATTTTATACCTATGGGTGCCCCAACTCTTCCACAAAAAAATGAAGCCATATAATCAACCTGGATGCCCCTTTAGAAGAAACATAATCTACCTCTATAGTGGTTAAATCATTCACCTTCTATAAAATCCAACTCATTTTTGTTCCAACGATAACAAATACATTTCCTATAGTACTATGTCTAGTATCTATATCCCCTAACAAATATGAGTCAACATAGCCTTGTAAATAAGTAGTAAATTCCCCAAAATATAAATATTTATTGGATGTACCTCTTAAATATTTGAGAATCCATTTGATTGCATTCTAATACTCAATCCTAAGATGACTCATATACCTGCTAACAACTCTCATAACATGTGCAATATTTATCTATTACACACCATGGCATACATTAAACTACTTAATGTTGAAGCATCAAGTACCTTAGAATTTTATCTATTGATCTCTAAGCCTATGTTGTCTATTAGTGTCCAAACACTTAGTCATTTACTAGGAAAGGATGAATGGTCAGCATTGCAATTGAGTTATCTAGTAAATTTTGAGCATAAAAAATGACTTATTTATTTTGCAATACATGCCAAACAAGTTAGTGATTGACGAGCACCCCAGTTGAGACCAATCATATATGTAAGCTAAGTTATCTTAGTAGAGATTGAGTAAAATAAAAGTACTTTTTTTTTTTGAGTGAAAAAAGAAGCTTATGCATATAGAATCTAAGTGCCAATATGGATGTTATTGATGACTAAGTGCCAACACATTTAGATGCTGAGTAGTTCAGCTTTTTCATATGAGTTTGTAATTACACAAAAAACTATGTAAATCATTTTGTCAAAATTCCATATAGGATTTAATATTTATAGAGGTAGTTAAGATAGAGATTACATATCATTAGAGAAGGCAATGGTACTAAGAAATAGAGATCAACCAATCAGAAAATTAGATACAAGCAACAAAAGATGACGAATAGTAAACAATCAATTGAGATCTAGGACTTTCATAGAAGATCTATCTAAGGAGGATTTTAACCCTAGAATTATTATGAGTGAGTGATAGAGGAGAATATGAATGTTCAAATGAATGTGCAAGTGAATAAGTGAACAAGAACATAACAGAGAAAGAAAGGCTATGTTTGGAATTAATTCAAACAAAGGAAATCAATGTAGTGAAGGACTGAAAGGAGATATCAGATTGAGAGATCAAATAATACATTGTATAGAGGAGATCCAAAATAATCTTATAGAGAAAACCAAGGAATCAATTTTGAATTAGGGAAAATATTTTAACTGAGTGATTCTAATAGGTCTATGCAAATCTCCTAATAGAGGCCTTATTTAATTGTAAGTGTGAAATCCTTTAACAAGGTAGGACTTTAAAGTCTTGAAGTTTTTAATAGGGAAGACCCCTCATAGCGTAGATCATAGATTATAACCAAAAATTATAACCCTAATAGGTTAACTTTATTATTACAACAGTGAAGAGTTGTGGATTTCATCCCCACCCTAGTTTTACATTCACCTTGAAGTATTTTTGGGTTACCAAATCATTTGTGTTATGTGTTGAAACTTTCATGTATATGATGTATTTCATTTATTATTCATCATTACAATTTGAATATTAGATCTTAGATACGAGATGAATTAGGTGTGATTTCAGTAATTTGATTTTTAGGAGTTAAAGTTTAAGATCCCAATTCACCCCCCTCTCGGTATCTTGTTTTTTAATAATCCTTCCAACAATTGGTATCATATTTAATTTCTTTTAAAATAAGCCTAACAACTTAAGAGGATGAAATCATAGAGATAGAAGAATACATGTTGCAAAAAATCATTGAGAACTAGATTATTGAAACCCATATCATGTTGTAATAACTTGAAGGAGCAAGAGAAGAGTTGGGGAAATCACTAACAAAAAGGAAAGAGATATCAATATAGTATAATGACATTCGATACAAGGAAGTAGACACAAAAGTACTAATTGATCATGGAAATAATGATGATAATAGTAAACCAATAAAATAACTAGAGATACTCTAAGTAAAGAGGCAAAAGAACTAAAGATAGAACAAGAAACTCAATCAATATTACTATGTGAAGTAATAGAACAAAAGAAGATAGTTGATGAAGACAAAGTCATGGTTGAATAAGGTAAAAGATAGATGTCAATAAAACTTAAAGAGAGATCATTTGAAGTATAAAATCTCACAAATAATCAGTTGGACATGATAAATCAATTGATATTTGCTACTTAGGAAGAAAACATAAAGGACTTGGAGTTCACAAACCTATTGTCACAAAATGAGCAAATGAGAAGTGAGTTAAGGCATGAAAAAGAAATTATGGAAAGAATGAAAAAACCAAATGAAGCTATAAAACACTTTGAATAATTGATTAGATCACCTAGAACAAAAGACACTTCTAGACTGGGGTACAACAAGAACTCTTCTAAAGAAGGAGAATCATCAAATTGTGGAGAACAAAGAAATGCTAAAGGAAAATCTACATGTCATCATTTTGGTAAACTTGGACACACAATAGATATTTATAGAAGTAAGAATGGTATAAAAACCTCTAAACCTAAGTTTATTATTAATTGTTCTAAATGCAAGAAGGTAGGACATCAAAAACATGAATTCATATCAAAGAAAAAGGATTCATTCACTACATTTCAAGGATATTTATATAGCTATCAAAAATATGGACATAGAGCTCATGGGTGGATATTCAAGAAATAGTTCAACTTGACATCTAAGAAATGAACACATGCACCATGAAATGGAAATTCATATAATTAGGATTTAAAAACATGGTATATTTGTCACTACTATGGAAATCTTAGGTCACATCTTAGAGAATTGCATCAAGACACATTTTAGAGGAAATTACAAGAAGTGTCTGTATGGAGAATTAGTATATTTTAGTTGTCTCAAAGTTGAACATATCAGTAAAAGTTGTAGAACTAGAGCACCAACACAAACAAATGGAAAAGACAATATTGAGGGAAAGAAAACATGGATAGAGATAGTGAAACTTGGAAGTAGTTGAGAAAATGAAGTAGGGACCACCCAATCTAATTGATTAGGTGATCACACCACATCTAACTAAATAAAGAAGGTATGTAGGAATTGTAAATTTAATAAAATATCTTAAATTAGTTCCTTACATATATGTGCTAAAAATTCATATATACATAAGTTAAGATGCATCAAAGAACAAATTCATAGAAAGGGGAAACTGAAAGAGAATAATTTACTGCATAAAGTACCAAACACCAGTGGTATAGTATATATTGATTGAGCTTTGCAATATAGACCAATTGGTCAAGATAGTTGATGTATTCACCAAATGAATTAGTATTGGCCAAGTAAGAAAACCTTGATTGAGAAATTACAAAGACCTAGGTAGTTGTCATACACCAAGCAAGTATGAGAACATTTGTTGTAGACATAGAATGTAAATTTAAAGTTATTTATCAAATTTGATCATACATTTTTAATAACCAAGATTTTTCAGAGCTCACAAGTGATTTAAAGGAAATAAAGGAAAATCCAACAAATCACAATGGAGCATTGACAAATTTGTTAACATCAATAAGTGATGTCCTTTGGTGTCGAGTAAATTATTTTTAGAAGATATCATAGAAAAAATTATTTCTAAAAACCCTAGTTCAAATGACATCATCAAGAGAAATGTTGAGGGATAGAAACACTCAAATTATGAGGAACAAATAGTGTCCTCCACCAAATTTTAGGGGCATTATAATTGTTGAGAAGATTGAAGATGATATTGCACCCTATCAATAATTCCACCTAAAGTGTTAACTATTCAGGATGTAAGATCTTTCTACCTATGCAAAGTAGGAGATATGGAAGATTTTGAAATAAGTGAAGCTTACAAGAAGATATGCAAAAATAGAGTCTTGAAATATGAGAACAAAATAGTTACCAAGAAAAGTCTTACCCATGCCTTAAGATTCCCTAAGCTTTTCAAGGTATAATAGATAAAGGCTGTGCATAGTTATATTCATGACATAAAGGTATGGTTAGAAGGAGGACCAATCAAGATCAACAAGGCCATAATATGTTGAGTAATAAGCTACCCTACCTTGGATCAAGGAAAAAGCTTGAGGAGCACAACAAAGAATGAAAATGAAAAGATAATCAAAGAAAAATGGAAAGGTAGAAGAATGTCAATTGATAGGATGGAAGATCATGTAATTGAATTTTTAGTTTGTGTGATTGTATACAATTTTTACCAATCTAGTTGACTAAACAATGTGCCATGCATTTTAGTGGATTTGGGATATAAAATTGCGAAGAAGGATCATACTTATGACCTTGTTGAGCTGCAACTAAAATAATTATTAGTGAACTTGAAGACAATCAGAAAAGGAAAGAATACATCATGTAAGTTTAGATCTTTTCTAGTATGCGTAATCACCTAAAAATGGTCATCTAGACTATTAGCCCCTTCTTAGCATTTTGGATGAATTATTTAATCATTTGGCTAGGCCAAATTGCTGGAAAACTCAATTTATTAGATTTTAACCTATATTTTGACTATAATATCCTTAGTTCATATTTGATTAAAATAACATGTCTCCTTTTAACTACATAAAAAACCCTATTCTTCTAACTCATTTTCATTGGTTGACTTGATCTTGCACATGGATCATGCCAAAAGTTAACCCCCACCCTTCATCATCCATCTACCTTTAGGAGGAAAACTCTCTCCCTCTCTAGTGACCCCATTTTTTAGCTAATGTCATGTTGTAGGTTTCTTGATAGATTTCTTGGAGCACTTGAGGAGAACTTCTATTCTTCTTACCTCATTCTTGCATCCTTCATCTTAGCACTAGTTTCATATAAAATAGCTTGATTTCCTTTGTTATAAAATAGCTCACATAGCCTAATTAGAAATGGTTATAACACATTCATCTTGTTTATTTTAGTTGCATCCTTGCATTTCATCATAGAATAGTTCATTCTTCCATTTCATATTTGAGAGCTCTCTTGGCCATTTGCATTCTTTCTGTTGGCTAAGAAATATCCCATTGTATGGTTTACTAGTAAGGGTTGTGTTGCTAAGGCTCAGCTAAGAGCTACTCATATGCACAAACACACACCTTTGAAATCCATGGATAGGGAGCTCTAAGCTACCATTTAAGTGTTCCAATCTATGGGATATCTTGGCTCCCACCATGGGGCAGAACATTTCCTTTCAATTTGGACTTTTATCTTGATTTTTCAACTTTTTATTCTATCTTTTTTTCTCGGTAGCTACAATTATTGTGTAATACTTTATTAGTATTTTACAATAGTTATAGTTATAAGTTGTACTATGCGACACTTACCCAGTTAAAGTATCATACATACATACATAACTCTATCACACTAGTATGAAAAGTTTTATCGCACAGGTTTAGGGAGAAATACCACACAAAAAAAGTATGATACCTTTATACTAAAAAGTATTGTATGATTTTTTTTCAGTAGAAAAATATAACCTAGCTTGGAACTTGTTTCTGTTTGAGTTCTTTAGTCAATTTTTGGTTTTTGGCATTCTATTTTTTAGGTTTCTTATATTTACTATTGTCTAACAAAGGTTTTACTATAGGTGTTTACCTTGTTTTGGACTAACTTCTTGTTGGACTAACAATTTTTCTTGTAGGGTTGCTCTAAATGCTTGGAAAATTGCTCTAAAAAGAACCCATGTCAAAGTTTCAAATGTAAAAAGGATACTAATGATTGTTTGCAAGGCTACCTAAAAGTAATAAAAAAAAAAAAAAGCATACTTGTATATCCTTTATTTTTGTGTGCAAAAATTCTACTAGTTGTTCATTTTAGGCACATAAAACTTGCAATTAGAATCACTTGGTGGTAGGAAAGTATGCTCTTCACCGTTGTGTTGAATTAGAAATCTTGACCCACCTTTAGATTTCGAAAGTAAGTGGGATAATTGAGCTTCTTGATGTGTTTGGGGGAAACAATTAGAATAGGAGAGTATTCTCTTCACCCTTGTAGTAAGACATAAATCTTGACCTCCAAAAGTGGATCCATTTTGTATAGTTTAAATTCCTTTAGAGGGCCTACTCTTAAGAAATCGAGAGGAACAACAGAAGTGGGGATAGGCAAGCTTGGCTATTCTAACCTACTATAAAATCAAGGCTACGAAGGACACAAAAACTTGATAGACATAGTACTTGTCTTTTCTTAGTCTGAGTACTTGTGGGATTGAGACAATGAGGAAAATTTTAAGCAATAATTCTTAAGGAACTCTTTTGACCTCAAGGTCTATTACTTTGTGCAAAAAATGGTGTCCCACAATTGGGTGCAAGGGGAGTGCTATGAATGAAAGCCCTTTCTAAACACTATAGCTTAGAAGCTACTTAATTTTTTTTCTCAACATCTTGGTGCAAGGACCAATCTTAGTGGATTACCTAGATTACCCCAAGATTTTATAGTCACCATTTGCATCCCCTTGGTTATGCCAATGCCATTTCCATGAGAAATCCAATATCTTTCATGGTTAACCACTTGGTGTGAGGTGAAGGGGCATCAAGCATGGGCCAAGTTGTTGAGTAATGAATCATGACCTTAGGTAGTATCTCTTGGCATGTTTCTTTAAATTTTCTAGACCCATGTAAACATTCTTGAACTTCAAACAATGTCGTTAACATTCATAATAATTTTCTTTTGATATCCCAATTACATGTTAGCAAGGTTTCTTTGTCCCTTGTCCAACTATTCGAGATATGTTAAATTCCCTTACTGTTTTAAAACCATGTTGTTCTCTACTATAAATTGAGGTCCTATACTATCTACACAACATTCTAGTTTGAAATATTCCAAAAATCAACTCGAAACATAGGATTTTCAAGCTTTAAAATGCATTTTTCATAGTTGACTGGCCCTTTATTGCATGGCCTTTTGAGAAATATCGCATGACATTTCATACCTATCAAAATATCATATGGCTATTATAAATTATGTCACTTGCTAGTTCTGCTTGAGAGAAACTATTGTATAAGAGAGAAGTATTGCCCAAATATAATAAAATCTATCATATAGACAATGTACTGACCAAATATCACCTACTTCTCTAAGAAATATCACCTAGTCTCTGCTAGTTCCAAAGTAGAGCCAATTTTTTTTCATAGCTAATTTAGGGGTGTCATCACTTTATCCTATCCAAGATCTAGTAAAAAATCTCCATGTTAGGTACTATTCTAAGTTGAAAAGTAGGGTCTAGTTTGTTAGATGTAAGATAAAAATGTCACTAATGGTCACTTGTCAAAATATGGGTACCTCTCTATGCTAGCTATTGTCACTTAGGTTTGCACCCTTGTCCAAGGCTTATGCACGAGGACAACCTAGTGAAACATGGAAACAACCTCCAAGCTGTGGGACTTGAATTGCGAGGTTGAGTCTCCGGAGAAGGCCGACTTCCCCTTACTATCAGGGCGCACCTAACTACTCTTGAAAGGAAAAGGGGAAGAAGGAGATGCAAAAAACAACTCTACCCTACCTAAACTACGGAGGTGATGCACCAAAATAGAGCGTTCAGACCCATTTCTGCCCATATATGCACTATTGAACCAGAATGAAACTAAGGATATATACATACAGGCTTGTTTTGATCTAATAACCTCATGCAGATCAAGAAACCAAATTGAATAACACAAGGAAAGAGGAATCTCACTCATATATTATCCAGTAGGCAAAAAATAGATATAGTATGCAAGCTAAAGATCTCGACAATACACCAATGAGAGAAAAAATGGGATGCACATACACATTGATGGTTGAAGGAGATAAAACAAAGAATCATTTAGTTCAAAGGCACAGGGAATGTTACACTAAGAGTTGTAGAGCAATATCAGAGAAATCAGAAAGAGTCAACCCTTGGAAAAGGTTACAAAATTGCCTTTATAGTTCAGGCATAATTGAGGGAAATGATTCTACATTAACTGCTCAACTACTGCCATTGAACCCCAAAATATCTAATCAAAGATCACACTCGAGTATGGTTCTAAAGTACAAAATTAGATTTTTGATTGAAGGAATGCCTCGAGTAGACAGAAGCAGTGCCAATGAATGATCTTGACATAGTAGATGGATTGACTGAGACGGTGGAGTGTTTCCTATGCCTTGCATTCATTTTAGGTAGGTTGGAATTGATCACGAAGATCAGATCGCAAGATAACCTTGATCATTTTTGCTTCCTGGTTCGTGAATCAACAGGGTTTAACCAAGTCAAATAGGCTATACGAGCCAGCTGGGTCATGCGATCCAATCACCTTTCTTCACTCTGCCACCTAGGGAAGTCTTCATGGTTGACCTTCTGTCATTGGACTAACCGCGCCACCCTTGCAGATATTCATATTAATTGTGATGATTACGTTAACTGCCAGCCACTGACCATCCTTTTTGATCGGGCCAGCGAGACACATGTCAACAAGGCACTGTGTCGCCAACATAAACCTTGAGTGACTTACCCATAGCGAGGTGGCAACGACCTACCTATAGTGAGGTGGCAACGACCATCGATCGGCCTAGATCTGACGATCATGAAGACTCGTCATACTCCATACTGTCCTTACCCTGGGCCCATCATCATTGGCACCACCTCTGCAACCTTATCGTATCCAACCGACACCTAGAAATACCTCAGTGACCGCACCCTAGCGAGACTTGGCCCCACTGACACATGGTGACCTATCGCTACATCGCTATGGTAAAGATTGCACATCTTTGCCATGGTGATATGGTGACAGTTGTTGATCTTCTCTAATCTAATGACCACGAAGACCCACCTTCCTATAACCTACCTCCCTCATAACTCGCTGGGCCTATGGTACATGTGGCACTTCCCTGTTGGTCTATCAGTCATTTAATCCCTACTGCATTGGTAGGATGAAATACGGTCCCACCAAGACACGTGGTGCCCTATCGCTATGTTGCCGATGTTATCTCTTGAGCAGTTTCTAATGGCAAGATAGTGCTAGTCGTAGATCTCTGCAGATCTGACGATCGTAAAGACTTGCCTCTTGACTGTGCTGGCTGAACTAAAGATCTGGCACACGTGGCTCCCTCTGATTTGCTGCCGTGACACTAGACTCTGCCAATTGGGCAGATGAAGTACCTGACAACCGCTTGCCTGAAACCTTGCTGTTATCTTCTCTGGCCTGCCAAACCTTGCCGTCAAACATGCTAACTCACCGTCGTTAGCACATCTTTTCCGATGGGCGCTATGTCGCCATGGGAATTTCTCGGCATTTGTGTGATAGTGACATAGTGCTTACGGCACCGTAGAACATTTTTGACCTGTGATAAAACTTTTTCGACCTGCACCATCCTCTACCCTGCAAGCTGGACCCACCGGATACGTGGCACCCTGTCGCTACATCACTATAGTAACCCTTGCACAACTTCATCATAGTGAGATGGTGACGACCATTGATCGGCCCTAATCTAATGGCGAAGAACTTGCGAGGCATAATAATATCATAAGGTTTGGAACTTAGGTAATTTTGATATCTTTGTGGGTATTAAAATATTAGTAATTGGGGAGGTGACCGTTGGGCAGGGTAACATTCAAATTTTGAAACTTGGCATGGTAAAAAAAATGTGGTAACATTCTGGCGACTCATAGGGGGCATGAGCCTGCTCGATGCATAAGACCAGTGCCTATAAACAATCCATTGGGCTATGGAGTGAAAAATGGGTCTGAAAGGTACAAATCTGAGAACTGTAAAACCCTAACCCTTTTTTGCAAGGAAATCAAAACATTAAAAAACCCTAGATTTGCCTCTATAACTGAAGCAAAACAAAACTTCCTCTGCAACCTGAGACTGTCAAAACTTCAAAAGTTGGCAACTCAAAAGGAGAACCCTATGCATGCACACTTCTTGAAAGGTAGGAAATAACAGAAAAGGAACTAGACTAACTATGTACATGGATTCACAATCTTCATCAGAAGCAAGCTTAAAGATAAATCCCATTGACTGGGATGGGCAGAACTTCACCATTGGTTCTGCTCAATTGGAATGCATTAGCCTATTTGCAACTGGCTATTAGGTAAGGGCCACTCCACAATGCATCAAACTTAGAATGTCTTCCTGGTTTTGCCCTATCAGCATCCCATTTCAGAACTAGATCCCCCTCTTTGAAAGTCCCATCCCTGGCCCTTCTGTCAAAATTCCTTTTCACCTATTGTTGATGCAACTCCAGGGTCTTTATAGCTTTATCTCTTTTTTCTTCTGGCTCCATCAGCTCTACCATTCTTACTAACATGGCACTATCTTCAATCAATTCCAGCTGATGAGCCAACTCCAAGGAAGGGAATTCTAGTGAAATTGGGAGTCTAGCCTCCCTACCATATACCAGCACAAAAGGTGAATTCCCAATAGATCTCTTGGGTGTTATTCTATCAACCCACAGAGCAATCTTTAATTTTTTATGCCAGACCCTCTGATTGTCTTCTATTGTCCTCTTCATGATTCTGATCAGATTCTTGTTGGAAGACTCAGCCAAACCATTTCCCTGGGGATAATAATTTGATGATGTGCTCAGGTAGATATTGTGATTCATTTCCCATGCACAAATCTGGGCTCCAAAAAAAGATTTAGCATTATCTGAGATGATAGTAGAAGGAGCACCAAACCTAGATACAATCCCATCGAGGAACTCAACCACTGATGGTTCTGTGGCATCCTTCAAGGCAACTGCCTCTATCCATCTAGTGAAATAATCAGTAGCAGCCAAAATCCATTTATGACCTGCACTAGATGGAGGGTTAATAGGGCCTATAAAATCCAACCCCCACTAGGTAAAGTGCTGATCCACCTGAATAGGATGAAGGGGGAGAGTTTCAAGCCTTTGTTTACCTGAAAAGAAAGCACATTTCTCACATTTTCTCACATACCTATTACAATCATGGAACAAAGATGGCCAATAATAACCAGCCCTCATGATCTTCATAGCAGTTGTTCTTGTAGATAAATGGCCACCGTCAGGGCCATCATGAAGTTCTTTAATCATCCTTTCAGTCTGGTCCTCTTCAATGCATCTCAATAGGGTCCCATTAAAATCCCTCCTGAATAAGATACTATCAATCACAATGTAGGGAATGGACTGCAGTCTATATTGTCTCCTTTTAGCTCTGTCCAATCCTTGAGGGTAGCCATCCCCTGATAAGAAGTTCTTCATATTATTTATCCAGCTCTTTGGGCCGTTAACATTTCCTTCCTCTTGCTGCTCTGTTAATACCATAGTAGCCTCTTCATCAAAATCCTGACCTGATAACATTTCTTTGTACAATCCTCTCCATCTTACCAGCTTGGTAATCTGAATATCAACATCATATTGCATTACCCTAGTGATCCATCCAGCTCTCTTTTCACTAATATCCTTGCTTAACAGAAAATCCTTTACACTGGCATGGGGCACCAAAAAATGGTTCCTATTGTGGGATAAGAGGTGCTTGAATTTCTTCAAGGCTCTGATGACTGCAAGAGCTTTCTTCTCAACAAAGCTATACTTTCTTCATATTCTTTGAGCCCTTCACTAAAGAAAGTTATGGGCTGCTCCTCATCCTTGCCATTTGTTTGAGTCAAGACAACAGAGATACTCGACTCACCACCTAAAGTGTAGAGGATGAAATATTTCTCAAAATTTGGGTTCATGAGAGTAGGGGCTAAGGCTATGGCTGTCTTGATCTCTTCAAAACTCTCCTTCCCCTCCTTGGTCCATAAGAAAACCATGTCTTTCTTAAGCATTGATGTAAGAGGTTTCACCATGGTAGTGAGATTAGGGATAAACCTCCTCACAAAGTTTATCCTACCAAGGAAACTTTGCAGCCCCTTCTTGTGTTTAGGAAGAGGAAGGGAAAGCATTGCCTTTGTTCTTTCTTGATCAATGGTCAGACCATCCTCAAACACAATGTGTCCCAATAATTTTCCTTGGCTTGTAGCAAAGACACACTTGGTTGGGTTGAGGGAAACCCAAAACTCTCTACATCTTAGAAATACCTGCCTTAGATGATCAAAATGATCTTCTACATCTTTTGAATATACAGTTATATCATCAAGGTATACTAAGACAAACTTATCAATTAATTTTTTGAAGGCCATCTCCATTGTCTTCTGAAATGTGGCACCTGCATTTGTTAGTCCAAATGGCATCTTGTAGTAAGCATAGGTGCCCCATTTAGTAGTAAATGTTGTTTTATGTCTATCAGATTCTTTAACCAGCACTTGGTTGTAACCAAAGAATCCATCAAGAAAAGAGAATCTCCTTGACCCATTGACCTTGGATAGAATTTTCTCCATGGAAGGGAGAGGATGGTGATCTTTAAGAGAAGCCTGATTAAAATCCCTAAAGTCCACACACAATCTGATTTCCTCATTCTTCTTCCTTACAGGGACAAGGTTAGCTACCCATGATGAGTGTTTGACAAGAAATATTATATTGGCCTCTATCAAATTGGATAATTCTTTTCTCATTAGGGGCTCAATCTTAGGATTAACTGGTCTCTGTTTTTGCCTCATTGGTTTGGCCTTATCAACTAGATCTATAGTATGCTGAAACAAACTAGGGTCAAACCCTTTTAAGTCATCATATGTCCAAGAAAATACATCATTAAATTCTTGACATAATTGAATGAAGTTTTTTTGCTCATTTTCAGAACATAACTTCCCCATATTCAGAGATTTTCCATCAGCAATTGTAACTAGGGCATAATCATCCTTTTCTGTAGCTAGATTTATTCCTTTGCCTCTTGTTTGATCATCAGGATTAAAAACACTCTCCAAAGTAATGAGACCCTTGGGCAACTTGTTACAACTAAGGTGAATGATCTTATCACCATACTGATCTTGCAGCCTTGACTGGTTTCTACTTGAGAATTCTGCCTCATTCTGCAAGAAACTCACAATTTTCTCATCAAAGTCAAACACTTTCCAATGAGTGTTGTTGTCAGGGATGGTAGGAATCACTACCACCCTAATTTTTTGCTTCTTCTCCTCCTCAAGATTCCCTGGTACATCATAAGCTGCACCCACTGCTGCAAGTCTATCAGCATGTTTATTTTCTTTCCTAGGAATGCTCTAAATATTAAATGCATTGAAAACCTCAAGAAAATCCCAAACTCTGTGTTTGTAAGACTTGAGCAGGCCATTTTTGGTGACATTCTAGCCTCTCACCTAATTCACTACCAAGTTACTATCTCCATATACTTTCAAGACTTGGATTCCCCTCTTTTGGGCAAGTAAGAGACCTTGAATCAAGGATTCGTACTCAGCCACATTATTGGTGCAACTGAATTGGAGCCTGAAGGAAAAGTAGTATCTTATTTGAGTAGGAGAAACCAACATAACACCGGCCCCTAATCCATTTCTATTCCTTGAGCCATCAAAGTACATACTCCATATTCCGTTTATATCATCATTAGTCCCAACAAGATCAGGAGCTTCAGCCTCTTTCTCTATTATGCAATATGTACTAAGGCCTGTCTCAAGAATTTTTGACATAGGCTCAAACTGATATGCATTTTCCCACTCATACAAGAAGAAATCAGGAATCCCTACTATGGAAGCGACAGGCTCCTTTACTATGTCATTTTCATCCATCTCTAGAATAGGGCAATTCATATTGATAAAATTGGGGGTGTAAGATTTAGTGTGATGAAGGGCTTGAGGTTTTGCTCTAATTGAGGCATTGGCTCCATATCTGGTCTTAAATGACATATATGACCAATCAACAGATATGAATCCACCAATCTGAGCAGTGAAGTCTCTTGAAAGACAGATGGCAAAATAGGGCTTGACTTCAACAACAGATATATCTTGAATCATCGTGCAACCGGGGCATGCATGTAGGGCCATCTCCACATTCCTAAGGATACCTATGGTTTTGACAGTACTACCATCTAGTTGTAACACATCCCTAACAATGGGCTCATATTTCATCCCTAAAGCATCAGCAACACACCTAGGCATTACTGAGCTACTAGCCCCTGAATCTATCATGCAATTGTGGACTAATTTGCCTCCTATAATCAGGGAAACATAGAATGGGGGAGGTCTAACTCTTTTATTTGTCTCCACATCCCCAACTGGTTGTACTAGACTTGTGGCATTCTCCATGATAGATGGCTGATCCTTGAGTTCAATCTTCTCTAATTCTTGTTGCAACATCCTCTTCTGCATTGGTATGGTAGCAACAGCATCCCACATAGAGATATTCACATTGCTTTTCTTCATTTTCTCTACCACACTGAAAGGTGCATTAGGAACTTTGGTAGAAACTTTGGGAGTTGCACTTATAAGAGGTTGAGGTGGGCAACATAAGGGCCACCTGCATCTTTCTTTCTTGGATCTTGCTCTTGCTGCTGTGAAGTACTTGCTTGTTCATTTGCTGCTTGTATATGGGGTGTAGCACTCGAAGTTGAGGCCTTCTTAGGAGAAAGAGGGGCAGCATGTTCCATAGCTCTCTTTTTGCTCCTTGTGTTATGAGCAATAGAATCTTGGTTTATATTACAATGCTTCCCATCCTGATGATTCATGAAAGATAAATCATCATATCCTTGAATATATGATGCCTCCTTGGGATGATCCTCCTCGTATGATTACTTTGCTGTAGGTTCTTGGATAGTTAGGGCCATATAAGATTCTACCTTCTGGCACATGCAATAGGTATAAGAATAGTTGCAAGAAGGGCAGAAATCTTGATCTTGGGCCAAGTTATTTTGAGGGACTATGGCTCTGTTCTAATTTGAGCTTGAAGCAGAAGCATGACTATTTTGCCTACCCTGATCAAAGGAGCTATTCCACTGATTAGGAAGCCTACCACCACTTGGATCTTGATATTGTAGTTGGGGAGGCTTGCCACTTTGAGCTTGCTGCCTTTCTAAGGCCACCACCTTGTTACTCATCTTTTGTATCATAGAGAGACTATCCTCTAATCTCTTCCCTTGGTCCTTCAACTCCCTCCCCTACTCTTGCAATTTTTTATCCAAGGTCTTCTCTCTTTTATTTATATTCAGCACTAGACCTTGGAGCATTTCTTTGAGATCATCTATCCCATTTGAGGATGTAGAAGCTCGAGGGACTAGAGTAAAAGTTTGTGATGTAGAAGTTGTAGGAAGAGGGGCCATTGCTGGTTGGTGATTAGGAACATCAGGAAAGAAAGGCATAGGGAGCCTTGGAGCCAATTTTCCTCCTTGTATTAGGAAGTTCTCAGCTTTTATGGCTATCTCATAAGCATTAGGCAAGGTATCCCTTCCCATAGTTTGGATTGTAGTGGCAATATCACTGTCAAAAGCTCTAAGGTAATGGAAGAAGGCATTACCAGGGGTAGGTTTCACTGCAGTAGGTATTCTATCCCATGTCTTTTGGAATCTATAATTAAAATCAGTCATACACTCATGGGGGGCTCTTTTTATTGTAGTCAGCTACTCTAATAGTGACAAATGGTCACTCTTATCCTCAAAATGTTTACATAATCCTGCTCCTAGTTCATACCAATTAATTATAGAACCATGAGCTAAGCCCCTATACCACTGTAATGCTTTTCCTTTTAAAGATGAGGCTAGAAGTCTGATAGCAACATCATCCTCTGTAATACCATGAATATTACAGACATTTGCTACTTCTTGGATATGCTCTAAAGGGGAGATAGAAGTCTCACCAGTAAAATTAGGTATGCTTTTTAGTGCAGATACTGGTATATCATGTCTTTGGGCTAACAACAGAGGACTTCCACCATTAATGGTGGAAAAATCATGAACTCTTGGCTGTGCCATATAAACAAGTATTCTATTAATGAGTGTTGATGGAAATCTAGGCTAAGTTCAAGTAGTAGGAGGAGTAGAGGCAGACCTTACAGGTATATTAACTATTTCTTCACCCCTAACTGGTGATAATGAAATTCTAGTCCTCCTTCTTCTAGGATTTGAAAGGGAAAGCTCTTGATATTGAAATTTACCTCTAGAAGACACCCTTGTTTCAGCTCTGGGCATGAATCACTGCAACTTTGGCCTGGAACTAGGTTTGTTGATGTTCAGAGTCACCAAGTACTTTGAAGGACCAACCTCTTGAAGGTTTGAATACTGAAGCCAACACTACCTCTTAAGCATTAATCTCTGAAATTCTTCCTTCTTTGACACCAATAGACTTTAAATCTTCAATAGGATTGTCCCACTGGGCATGCCAAAAACTGTTGTCACTTAGGTTTGCACCCTTGTCCAAGGCCTATGCATGAGGAAAACCTAGTGAAACATGGAAACAACCTCCAAGCTGTGGGACTTGAACTATGAGGTTGAGTCTTCGGAGAAGGCCGGCTTCCTCTTACTATCAGGGCACACCTAACTACTCTCAGAAGGAAAAGGGGAAGAAGGAGATGCAGAAAACAACTCTACCCTACCTAAACTATGGAGGTGATGCACCAAAATAGAGTGTTCAGACCCATTTCTACCCATATATGCACTATTGAACCAGAATGAAACTAAGGATATATACATACAGGCCTATTTTGATCTAATAACCTCATTTAGATCAAGAAACCAAACTGAATAACACAAGGAAAGAGGAATCTCACTCATATATTATCCAGTAGGCAAAAAATAGATACAGTATGCAGGCTACAGATCTCGACAATACACCAATGAGAGGCAAAACGGGATGCACATACACATGGATGGCTGAAGGAGATAAAACAAAGAATCATTCAGTTCAAAGGCATAGGGAATGTTACACTGAGAGTTGCAGAGCAATATCAGAGAAATCAAAAAGAGTCGACCCTTGGAAAAGATTACAAAATTGCCTTTATAGTTCAGGCATAACTGAGGGAAATGATTCTGCATTAACTGCTCAACTACTACCATTGAACCCCAAAATATTCGATCAAAGATCACACTCGAGCATGGTTCTCAAGTACAATATTAGATTTTTAACTGAAGGAATGCCTCAAGTAGACAGAAGCAGCACCAGTGAATGATCCTGACATAGTAGATGGATCGACTAAGACGGTGGAGTGTTTCCCTATGCCTTGCATTCATTTCGGGTAGGTCAAAATTAATTGGGAAGATCAGATTGTAAGATAACCTTGATCATTTTTGCTTCCTAGTTCATGAATCAATAGGGTTGAAGCAAGTCAAACAGGCTATACGAGCCAGCTGAGTCATGCGGGCCAATCACCTTTCTTCACTCCGCCACCTGGGGAAGTCTTTGTGGTTGACCTTCCGTCATTGGACTAACCATGCCACCCTTGCAGATATTCATATTAACTATGATGATTACGTTAACTACCAGCCACCGACCATCCTTTTTGACCGAGCCAGCGAGACACATGTCAACAAGGCGATGTGTCACCAACATGATCCTCGAGCGACATACCCATAGCGAGGTGGCGATGACCATCAATCGACCTAGATCCAACAATCATGAAGACTCGTCATACTCCATACTATCCTTACCCCGAGCCCATCATAATTGGTGCCACCTCTGCAACCTTGTCGTATCCAACCAACACCTGGAAATACCTCAGTGACCGCACCCTTGCGAGACTTGGCCCCACTAACATGTGGCAACCTATCGCTATGTCGCTATGGTAAAGATCGCACATCTTTGCCATGGAAATATGGCGATAGTCATTGATCTTCTCTAATCTAATGGCCATGAAGACCCACCTTCCTGCAACCTTCCTCCCTTGTAATTCGTTGGGTCCGTGGTACATGTGGCACTTCCCTGTTGGTCTGTCGGTCATTTAATCCCTATTGTACTGGTAGGATGAAATACGGTCCCACCAGGACACGTGGCACCCTGTCGCTACGTCACTGATGTTATCTCTCGAGCAGCTTCTAATGGCAAGATAGTGCCAGCCATAGATCTCTGCAAATATGACGATCGTAAAGACTCACCTCTTGACTGTGCTGGCTGAACTGAAGATCTGGTGCACGTGGCTCCCTCTGATTTGCTGCCGTGACACCGGACTCTGCCAACTGGGCAGATGAAGTACCTAATGTAACCCAACCGCTTGCCTGAAACCTCGCTATTATCTTCTCTGACCTGCCAAACCTTGCCGCTGAACATGCTGACTCACTGTCGTCAGCACATCTTTTCTGACGGGCGCTATGTCGCCATGGGAATTTCTTGATCAACGCATGATAGCGACATAGCACCTACGGCACTGCAGAATATTTTTGACCTGCGATAAAACTTTTTTGACCCGCGCCATCCTCTACCCTACAAGATGGACCCACCAGACATGTGGCACCCTGTCACTACATCGCTATAGTAGCCCTTGCACAACTTCATCATAGCGAGATGGCGATGACCATTGATCTGCCCTGATCTGACGGCGGAGAACTTGCGAGGTGTAAAAATATCATAAGGTTTGAAACTTAGGTAATTTTGATATCTTCGTGGGTATTAAAATATTAGTAATTGGGGAGGTGACCATTGGGCAGGGTAACATTCAAATTTTGAAACTTGGCGGGGTAAACAAAATGTGGTAACACTAGCTACTTTCTATCAAGCTTCTTCCTTGTCTTCTTAGCTTGAGTTGTTAGTGTTGTAAATCCTTGAGCACTCTCAACAAGCCACTCACCTATTTTATCTTTGAGAAGTGATTGTTATTGACCTTATAAGCTTCAAATCTGAAATGCTTTATCTCATCTTAATAGATGAAAACATATCCTTACATGCCAATCACGACTAAGTTTGAATTTGGTAAAGGGAGTTGTCCCTCTTTCACCTTTGAAAAATTGGAAACTCTAACAAGGCATCCTCGTACACAACCTTGTGTGGAGGAAAATGTCTCTGATAAAGCATAAGAAGCTAATACTTGGCATAACCCACTCTATTGCTTTGAGAACCCTTTCGATATACCCTTTTATACACCTAAGCATGAAGACAATGTGTCACTCACCATGCATCCTAAAGAAAGGGAACACCACCTAGAAGAACAATAGAAAAAGAAATGATCCAAGAGATAATACACATGGACACTATAGAAAGATCCTATCATCAAGATGAGGCTAATGCTCATGTGTGTAACACTACAAATAGGCATGCTTACCAAAGCAATTCTTTTGAAAATATTTCTCTTGGTGGCAATGAAAGAAAAAACATGTCACCTAGAACTCCTGGAATAAATGCTGGAGGGTTTCCATCACCACCTAGACACTCATAGTTACATCATGAAAAAGTGAGACCAATAATGAAATCATTAGTGAAGATCTTATGATATTTAAACAGGATGAGGTTTCCTAAAGGCTAATGCTAAAAACTTAGAACAAAATGGGGACTAGTATTTTTAATACATGATGACTAAGGGATGGAAACTCCCTCATGATTTTGATGTGAAAAGTGTCATTCAAAAACAAGAACCTACTGAAGATGAGATCTTGAGGGAGAAAATGCAAGAACTCAAAAATCAACATGATCAATCACAAGTTTCCAAGGAATAACCCAATATCTCTTTTGTTGAATCAATATGCGCTCTTCCTTTTGATAGGAGTCTTTACATGATCCAATTTCCTAGGGATATAGAGGTCCAAAATATGGCAAATACGATAGAAATGAACATTCTCACTATCATGTAAGACACTTCTATTCTCTTAGCATGGACTTTATGCATGAAGACACTTACCCTATGAGGTTATTTCCTAGGAGCTTTAGAGGAAAATAATCTTGTCATGGTTCCAAAAAACTCCCAACCCTATAACCCACCCATCAAACTTGATTGGTGGAGAGATGATCATTTCTACAACTACCATAGGAGCAAGGGACATAACACCAAAAAATGCTTCAAGCTCAAAGATGTTATCTGAGACCTCATTGATGGAGGAAAACTCACAACATATGACTTAGTTAAAAATTCTAACCACAAAGCCTTCAAACAACCATTACCTAAATATGAAAAAGGGGAATCATTCCATGCTCATAAGAAAAATCATGATGCAAAGATCAACTACATTGTTGCCCCACTTTTTAGCATATACCCACTTTGCAAAGTGGAAGATTTTGTGTCTTAGTTTGTTCTACGTATGTCTAAGTATAGTCTTTCCTCCTTAGGTGAAAAGATTCTCCATCAGATTTCCCATCCTTCCCTTCTCTCACATTTCATGGTTGGGTGGGTTTCTCCTTGATGTCGTATGGGTAGCTTAGCACCTAATTTGATGGAGATTCTTGCATTTTGTAAAGATGTTCACAAAGTTATTTTCAATGATGGACTTGTTCATGGCTTATCATGATTTACATGTGAAAAAAATGAAGCTTGCAAAGAATCAAACATCGCCTTCTCCTTAGTGGGGTTTCTACTCATGAAGGTGATTTTCCAAAGAGGTTAACAAATGTGGCTTACAGACTAAAGCAAGAAGGGAATGAGTTATTCTATGGATAAGCCTTATTTTCATCCTAGTATTCCACCTTGGAAGACACTCAGGATTCATCATGGTGCTCAGAATCACCTTAAGTAGAAAACTCTAAAATGACTTCTCCACAATAGGCTTTTTACCCGTGAAGTCAATTTTTCACTAAATGCATTTGTAAAAGAGAAAAACAAGTGGGCCCTCCTTTGACTTTTGTAGTCCTTTCTAGCTTTTCCAAAACTAAAAGGCATACTAACTTGAAGGATAAAGTGAAATTAAAAGCATAAGTAGAAAAATGGAAATTGCCTTCTCCTTGATAGGCTTTCAATCCATGAAGGTGGTTTTGCGCATTCATGAAGAAATTGACTTTGTAAGAAAATTGGGCACACAAATTGCATGTAAGACACCTTAAGATGATAATGGAAACAAGCTAATCATAGTTGGAGAAGTGTAGTGACCAATATCTAGGTAAGTAGATATTTCCTTATAGAGTATTCCATTCTTAATTCTCTAGAACTCAGTGAAAAATACTAAGGTAAGTATGAAATAAAAGAAAGTTACTATTGGGTCAATGGAAATAGTGAAAAGACATGGAAATGTCTGTTAGAAACTCTCACATTTACTAATCTAATGGATTTATCCTTTAATTCATTCATATGGCACTGATCTTGAAGATTAACAAGTGAATTAGGATTTCTATATAGAGAGAAACAAAATAGTTTTTCAAATTATTTCTTTTTCTTGAACTGTTATGCTATTGAATTGCACAAAATTTACAAATCTCTTATACCTACAAATTTTATCCTCTGTGCTTCCTTCAAGTTTAAAGTTTTGATTTACTTCTACGCCATATAAAATGGCAACCAGATTTGTTGGGTTTGACAGACTTAATCGGATCAAATCCACATTGTAGAGTTTCACAAATACCTCACTCTATTTCTATGACATGCAAGATTTTCAAAGGAGGTTGAGGTTGAAGCCAATTCACCATATAACTAAGAAGCTCTAAGGAAGTGGGTTAATGGAAGCAACTAGGTTTTCTATCGTAGTTCAATCTCTTGAATTAATTGTTGAATGTATAAATCACTACAACCTAGATAGAAGACAAATTATGCTACTTGACCATATAGTTCTAATCTCTATTGATAGGCAAACTATAGTAAATTGCCTCTAAGTTCCAAAACGGGAGGAATTTTTTGAGTTGATAGTAGGAGGAGCAATGTCTGAGTTCTCCTTCAAGAAAATGGTGTGGATAAAATAAATTATGAGATCCTATTTCCAAATGCCATAAGGTGCCAAGAGTAAGGTTCCTAAAATTGTGTTTGACACTGATCTTAAGCTCAAGATCATAGACATTCTAGTTCTCTTGTACAGATTGAAAGGTGAGGTAGAAGCACTTAATTTTGTTGAATAGTATTTCTTTCTGGTAAAAATTATCTATTCAAATGCATAGTATGTTGATTGGGCCTATAAGGTAAGTCAACATCTATCTAGAGCCCTTAGCATTGCAAAGTTTTACAACACCTTTTACATGTCTTATTTCCTGATTTATATGTCAGCTTCTCTACAATTGTGTCTAGGCCTTCCAAGAATAGATAACTTTCCTAATGATGGGAAAAGCTATGAGTTCTATACATGTTTACAATTGTAGAATAGTTATGCAAAATATGTAAATGTTAATGACACATTTATGATGAAAATTTGCAGGGAACTCCAAGGATGCCTAGAGAGGAGGTTCACCCCAAAGGAAATGGTGACTATTAGTTAGTTTGGTAGCTATTTTATCCAATTCTCATCCTTCTCCTATTTGTTTCTTATAGCTTTCGATGGATTTCCTTTGAAGTTGCCTAGGTATTCGAGTGATATGATTGTGCTGATAAAGATCGTGAGGTAGTTGATCCAAGTGAACGTGCTGAGCGCAAGCCTGAAGAAGAAGGGGTATGAATTCCCTATGAAGGTTGGAGCTTACAATTGTGAGTCTCACTCTAATGCAAAAAATATGCTCAAAGCATTCAAGACTAAATATCAATTGGAAGCATATGAGGTCGTAAGACCTATGTTTGACCTGAATGGATATGCAAGAGATGTGTTGTAGATTGGGAGCATGATAAAAAATGTTACCACTATTGAAGACTATTGGGAAAACTATAGAGATGAGCTCAAAAGTAGAGATCGTGCTTTTACTAGGCTCACAGTGGAGCAAATCAAAACATATGGTGTCAACTTTGATGTAGAAGGCTTGGAAGATGATGGCCAAAATATGTATAATAATACATATTTAACTAAGTTAAGGGGGATTCCTATCAATTTAGAGCCGTATGTAGATGTTGAGGAGAATTTTGATATCATGGTGGCTAGGATCATCAAGAGAATGGGGAAATGGGTTGAATGGACAACCAAGAGGAGCTGAAGTAAAGGTGCAGCCACACAAGCTTCTCTAGCAGCTACAACACCTTCCTCATCTTAGAGTGCTACACTAGGCATAACAATAGCTACCACTCAAAGGCTAGCTCAACCATCAAGTGGAGTTGATCAACCTCTAGATAAGAATGTCCCTATAGCCAAGACCTGTCATGATGGTTCTATCCCAGTCATTGGAACCCAGATTGGTACTAAAGAAAAAAAGATGGAGGAACCAAAGGATAGCATGACTGCCTCAATTCCATCCCCCCATGTCACACTAGTTCCATCACCTCATGTTTCTCCAATTCCTTCTCCCCATACTACTCCAGTTCCCTCTCCTCATCATAGTCCTATTCCACTAGCAAGTGGTACACTTATGCAACCAAGTGGCTCTTCAATATAGACAGTAGACTTAAGGGATGGAAAAAGTAGTAGTAGTGACTCTACTAAGTCTAATGAAGCAACAAAGAAAAAACTCTAGAAGTGGATAAAGGTTAGAGTTCTTGTAAACTCATCTCCTAGGATCTGAAGAATCCTTTCTCTTCAACTACTATGATAGCCACTCCAGCTAAGAGAAATATGTTTAGTATAAAATCACTTAGGATAGCCTCCAAGGTGATAAGAACTGACTCTTGGTTGGAGGATACTTTAGAGAGAAAAAGGAAAGGAAAGATGAGAGCACTTCTGCTAAAGATATTGTATCTCTTGCAATCCATTCTAGATCTACATTGGAAAAAGTTAAGAAGTAGAAAACCTTGTCCATACTTGGCCAAGATCTAGAAATAGGACACCTGAAAATGGAGATTTCCAAGCCCAATAGAGAAGGGAGGATTGAGGACATGACTACTAATGATTTTACCTTGCACTCTATGGATCTTGGAGAAGCTAGGCATGACACCAAAGTTGGCTTATTGAAGACAACCAACGAGGTGATCGAGGGGCAACTAGAAAGGCTAAAGTTGTCTAAGACCAAAATGAAGGCTAAGATAGAAGAATTGAATAAGTTCATTAGATAGCTAGTCACTCCATTGGCAACCATCTCTGGAGTACCAGTGACCAAAAATCTTACTACTGCTAAAGTTCAGGCCCTCATCTCTCAACTCCAAGAAGATAGGTATTTTGGTCAAATTGGTAAAGAATGGATTGAGAAGCTCAAATTAGAAGGAGCCACTATTGTAGAGAAGATTGGTAATGATATCTTAAGGTTGGAGACAAAGAAAGATAACATTATATCAAATAGCAATACTTTGGCTGGAGAAATGGTGAAGTGTGATGATTGCATCTCACTCTTGAAGATGATAATCCAAATGAAGGCCAAGGAAGTGGTTGAAGCAAAAATCTTGCCAAAGGGAGATGAACCTCTATTCAAATGGCTTCAAAGCATGTAGTTTAAAACTAAGATGGTCTAGTCTACAGAGAAAGGGCTTAAAGAAATAGAGGATAAATTGAAGAAGACATAAGACAAAGGATTTGAACTTATGAAGGGACTACATACAGATTCCCATACTAGTCGCCAGGGAAAAGTTCTTATTGGAATTAATGTCATGAAGGAGAATTTTTCAAATTTCTTGGTAGTTTGTTTGATATATCTCCTCGTAGTCAAAATAGGGTTGCTAAACTCCAGGCACTTAGTGAATGCATACACATGGCCATAGAGGAACTACCAAATCAACTAAGTGTTGTAAAGGAGTTATCCAAAGAATATTCCAAATGGCTCTTAAGGTATACCAATATCCACGTGCCTAGGCATGAAGAGCTCATCCCAATCATAGTTGCCACCAAGGCCTATAGAGAAAAAGTAAAAAAGGGGAACGAGTCAAAGTGATTCATTTTCTACCTTTTCTTTTGTAATTATTGAAACGTGAAAAATTGGCACCTTGCCATTTGTCAATCTTGAGAAGATGAACCAATCAAACTTCCATTGTAATGGTCATCTCAAAATTGTATATGTATGAGATTGAAAGATTAATGAAAGGTCAAAATTTTTTTGGTGTAAAGTACTTTTTGTTGTAGAGACAATTGAATGGTATTTTATATTATTATTATTTTCCCCAGTTTCTATTAGATTTAGTCTTATGTTTTCTCTTTTGTTTGAGTTGAAATGAGGAAAGAATAGAGTTTCTCTCCCCTATTTAAAAGCAAAAAATAAATGTGATAGGTAGTGTCATTGTTCATTCAAAGAGAAATCCCTTCAGCATTCTTCATTTGTTAATCATAGTTCAGATTCAAATTAACTTAGTTTAGTACTAGTCATTATTTGGTTAAGTCGGGTGACTTCATAAGATGTGTGAATTCATAAACTTGTTTAGATATTCAAAAAAAATTATTTGCCTCAGTTAGATTCTATTTAGGTCTAGCTTGGTTCTACCTCTTCTATTCTCAGGTGAAGAACATAACCCAAATTAGTTTTAGGAGAAAAACATAATTCATTGCAAATCAATTTTAGGGAGTTGTACCTACCAATTCAGAGAAAAGCCAATTCATCCATAAGGGTCTTTTCAACTATTTGTAACTAGATATTGTTCCAAGTTTGGGCATTTAAGACTTATAATTTAAAAGACCAATTTTTTTTACCAACATACACCTACACTGACACTAACAATGTCATAAACATGCTAGAACCTATTGATCATGATGGGTCCTAAATTCAACAAGGAACTCAACTATGACACAGATGATGAAAGACCTAAGGTAGTCCTAAGAACAAATGATTCTCAACAAAATTATAGGGACACTAGACGTAAGGTAGTTCTAAGGGTGGTAGAACCTTCCTCCTCACATGGTGAGACACTCAACACTATCACTAGGGGCAATCCAAGGGTGTCCTCAAAGTTTCAAATGATCTTAAGCATGCTTCCTCATCTAAAAAAATGACTAGCCCACCTATATCCAACTATGATCTTGTCAGTCAATTATAAAGAACCCTTTTACAAATTTCAATATTTGAGTTGTTAGTGTTGGAAATATAAGATGAGTAATTGAGAGGGGAGGTGTGAATCATTATCACTAAAATAAATCTTAGATCCCTTAGATGTCATTACAAAACAAACTCTATGAAAACTCAACTATACTGGAGCTTGACAAACATATAGACAAAAAATTGTAACTTGATAAATACTGAAATAGCTTAGTAATGCTTAACATGAATATTTGAAGATATTATCTATGATTAATATTACTTTAACTTAGTTGCATACACATAAGAGAAATAGCATGAACACACTTGACACCAAGATTTATTGTGGAAACCCAATTTAAGAAAAACCACCAATTGCAACTAGTTACTAATTTTCACTCTTTTGAAGTAAGCCTTGTTAGGATCCAACCCTGTTAAAGGTTACAAACATAATATTAGATGTGACCCTATTAGAGGATTTAATCAACCTATTAGGAGTTTCCTTGTTAGAGGTGTTTAGACAATTCAATAGAAATGCCAAATTGTTAGAGGATTTACAAATAACTGCTAAGCTACCTCTAGTAAGAGATTTAGATCACTGCTACTATGTTTAGAGAGTAAGAATGAGATGACTTGATTCCTAATGTATCTAGATTACTAATTACATATCTCAATTCTGGCATGTATACTTGGTCCTTCTTGATCAAATGTATCTTTGCATCTCAACAAGTGTATTATGCATATCCTTCTAATTCACTTCCTCTTGGCATCATCAAATCTTCAATTATGTTCCATTATGCTTCTTTTTTAATCCTCAACTTGACCATATATTTCTATCTTTCATATTTTTATGTTGGCTTGAATAAAAATTAGAATAATTAGCATTCATCTTCTCAATTGGCTAGAACCAATAGACAAATCAATTGAACTTAATATGCCAAAACAAGAAAATCCTTTGTTAGTTGATCCTACTCGGTAGACACTAACTCAAAAATGATTTTTCTATGTTAATCAAGTGAATTTAGTTAACACTACATATTCACAAAGTTCTTTTGGTAATCGAGTGGGCTTGGTTAACATTGGTTCTATCCAACATTTCCTTCATTAACCGAGTGAGCTCGATTAATACTCAACTTTCAAAAACTTTCTTTTGATGTCCAAGTGAACTCGGTAGACACTATCTTGCAAACTTTGGAATGCTAGGTAGACACATAAATCTATCTTCAATACCTAAGTGAGCTTAGCATACACTTACTCGCAATGATATGATATTTTGTGTAACATCAAAGATAATCGACAATTAATCAATTGTATTCAACAATCACCCTCTTTGGCATTGATGGCAACACAACATGTCATAATGCAATGAAATTTTAGAGCAAGAATAAAGTAAGGAAAATATCCTTATTTTCATTCTAATTCTCATCCATGAGAAATCCCTCTATCATCATGAACTCCTTCTACCTTTAGTTTATTCCTTTTTCAAAAAACTTTTGTCTTCAACATATTCTTCTTATGGCAAACTCTGTCTTTGATATTAGACCAAGTTCATTCTCCCTTATTGAAATCTCCTTCTCTTTTTCTTTATAAAATTTCTATGAGCTATGATAGCAAATGTCTCCCTCTTTGATATCTCATACCAAAGACAATATTTAGTGAATATCAATGCACCTTATGTACTAATTCATTTGCAATATGCCCTTTGTCAATATTGCACCAACTGATTGATCTTCAACATGCTCTGTTTGATGCATCACTAAACTTCATTTAGTGAGCTTCAAATAGGGGAATGACCCCTGGCTTACCTCTTAGATATAGAAATGCATCCTTAGGTAATGGCTTGGTGAATATGTTTGTAATTTGTTCTTTAGTATTTACATATTCCAATTTTACTTCTTTATCTTCTACCAATTCTCTCAAAAAATGATATTTTATAGCAATGTATTTTGTTTTGGTATGAATCATTGGATTCATTGATATATTAATTGCACTAGTGTTATCACAATACATAACCACTATATCCCTAATCTCTATCTTCATACCTACCAACTATTGTTTGAGCCAAACAATATTAGAACAATTAATTACTACTGCCACATATTCTACCTCTGTTGTGGACTAAGAAATACAATTGTGTTTCTTTCTTGTCCAAGCCACTAGTCTTTTATGAAGAAAGAATCCTCCAACATTAGTGCTCTTTCTATCATTAATACTTCCTACCCAATCAACATCTATGAATATTGTTAAATCCAAATTGCCTCCTATTTTGTACCATAAACCATAGTCTTTGGTATCTTTTAAATATCTCATGATTCTTTTGATTTTCGTCATGTGTTTTTCTTTGGGTTATGATAAGAATCTTGCCACCATATTGACTGCTAATGCAATATTAAGCCTTATATGCACTACATACTACAATTTTCTAATCATTGATTCGTATGTGGTTTGAGCTACCTTTTTAGAATCATAATTTTTTGAAAGCTTATGTCTAGTAGACATAGGGGTTCCAACTGGCCTTGAGTCTTCCGATCCAAATTTCTTTAGTATCTTCTTGATATATTTAGATCAATTAATGTAGATACCATCTTTCTTCTGCTGGATCTACAATCCAACAAAGAATTTTATTTCTACAAACATAGACATCTCAAATTCTTTACTCATTTCTTCTAAAAATTCCTTGCACAAGTCACCATTTCCTATGAATAAAGTGTCATCCATGAATATTTTTGCCAACACAATCTTCTTATATGATCCTTCTTTGATATATAGACTACTATTATCATTTTTTCTTTGAAAACCAACCTATATCAAGTAGCTATGAAGTCTTTCATACCAAGCTCTAGGAGCTTTCTTGAGACCATATAATGCTTTGTGTAATTTTCAGACCATATCTCTTTTGCTAGGATCTATAAAACCTTTAGGTTGTTCTATTTAGACTTCCTCATCAAGAAATCCATCAAAGAATGTAGATTTTACATCCATTTGATAAAATTTAAATCCTCTTTATGTTGCATATGCTTGTAAAGTTATAACACCTTCTAATCTTACAATAGGAGCAAAAGTTTCACCATAATCAATACCTTCTTCTTGAAAATAACCTTTACATAATAACCTTGCTTTGTTTCTAGAAACTTGTCCATCCTCATTTAGCTTAGTTATGAATATCCACTTTGTGCTAATTATATTTGTATCCTTGGGTCTAGGAACAAGAGTCCAAGTTTTTTTCTTCTCTATCAATTCTATTTTTTCATTCATTGCTTCAATCCAAATTTCATTATCCAAAGGATCTTTAATATTTCTAGGTTCAAATTCAGAAAGTAAACATGTACCTTTCAATTTGTTTCTTGTCATTGTTCCATTTAATTTGTCTCCTATGATCTGGTTAGGTGCATGATGCCTTTTGACATATCTTGCTAGCATAAGTACTTTGTATTTGGAGTTTGTTTCAATGGTTTCATGATCTTCTGTGATAAGCTTAGGTCACACTATCTATGATTCAGGTCCATCAGACTCAGTTTTCTTTAGTAATAGCTTGGTAGCTTCTAATTGTGACTTAGATCCTTCAAACTGTGACTCAAGTTGCACTAATTGTAACTTGGTAGCTTTTGGAGATTTTGGGGACTGAAGAGGTGAGGCCTCCTTTCTTCCAGATAGATTTGGCAGAATATCAAGTTCAGAGTAAACAAATCTTTTGAAATCCTTAGGCTCTTTGTTTCTTTCTCATTTACTCTTTTATGCAAACTCATCGATTCTCACATGTCCACTTTCTATGATTTTATAAATATACAAATTCAAAAATTTGTATGCTTTACTTTATTAGGAGTATCCTAGGAATATACCTTCATCACCTTTGACATCAAATTTACCTTTCTTAGATTCTTTCAAGATATAACATTTGTTGCCAAATGCTTTCAAGTAACTTACATTAGGTTTGTAGCCATACCATAGTTCATAAGGATTTTGATTTGAGTCTTTCTTCAAATGTACTCTATTCAAGGTATGCACTACAATACTAATTGCAACATTCTTTTCTATCATCAAAGTTCTTGCACAATCCATGATTGATCTATTCCTTCTTTCAACTACACCATTCTACTGAGGTGTACTAGGGGCTAATACCTTTCTCTTAATTCCTTTTTCAATGAAAAATTCATTGGAAATGAATTCACAACTTCTATCTGATCTCAAACATTTTAGCTTCTTTCTAGTTTATTTTTATACTCTTGCCAGATACCACTTGAATTTTTGAAAAGCTTCAGATTTTTCTTTTAGATACATTATAATCATCACTCTAGAATAGTCATCAACAAAAATAATGAAAAACTTATCTGCACTATAAATTTCTATTCCAATAGGTCCACATGAGTTTGTATGTACAAGCTCTAAGACTTATTCAGAATGATAGTTCTTTCTTTTGAAACTACTTTTTCCAATCTTTTACCAAATTAACAAATTTTGCATAGATCCATATTAGGTTTCCTCAAGCTAGGAATACCTCTTACTCTTCTATATTTTCTTATCTTAACTAGATTATCAAAGTTCACATGACATAATCTTTTGTGCCATAACCAACTTTCTTCCACTTCAGCAATAAAACATGAACTTTCACTGAGATCTAGATAGAATAGATTACCTTTTGTTTGTTTTTTGAATCCAACTAGATTTCCTTTTTCATCCAAAAGTTTTGCCTTCCCATTCATAAATTCTACCTTGAATCCAATGTTATTCAACTATACCACACTTAGTAGATTATGTTTTAGTCATTTAACCGAATAAGCATTGTCACATTTAAGTTCTTTGGTAAATGAGATACATCATTTTCCCTTTATACAACACAATTCATTGTTTCAAAATCTCACACTACCACCATCATAATGTTCAATGTGCTCAAACATTGTTTTGTTTCTAGTCATATGATGTGAGCAGCCACTATCAATAATCCATGTGTCATTTTTTCTAACGTGAGAGATAAGTGCCATGTTATATCCTTCATCATTAGATTCATCTTTTACAACAATATATACCATTTTATCTTCATTATTATCAGAATCTTTAGCCATACAACAAGATTTTTTACCTTTTTCCTTGTAGTTTTTGAATTCCTTCTTGCCTTTGTACTTATTTCTTTTCTTTTCATCCTTGTCTTCTTTGTTTGGGCACCTTGCAACAATGTGACCAACTTCTTTACAAGAAAAATAGATTAGAGGAAAATTACCTTTGTACTTTCCTCTACCTTTGGAATATTTCCTTGCAAGTAGGGCTTCAACAACTTCAAGACCACTATCTAAACTTTCTTATTCTTAATCACTTTTAGATTAACCAGCCTTTGATTTCTTATCCCTTTTCTTAAGTAAAATCTTGGCTTTAAATGCAGACTCAATACTTTTGGAACTAGGGACATAGTTATCATAGTTATCCAACTCAAAATTTGTCAATATTCCAACTAGAGAATCCACAGTTATTTTTCTATTTGGATCACATCTCATCTCTTGAATAGTAGACACTCTAATTACATAGATAGGAATAAGGATTCTAGGTACCTTGCTTACAACTATTTTTTCATCAATGTCTCCTCCAGATGCTTTGATTGTGCTCACCTTTGCTTTAAATCTCTCAACATAGTTTGCAATATTTTCATCTTCTCTCATCTTTATTTAATCAAATTGCCCTCTAAAAATTTCACCTTTAGCTCTTATTACATTATCATCTCCTCCATAGATATCTTTTAGTTTGATCCATATATCATAAGCTATAGTGAAATGTTTGACTTTATCAAATTTAACATAATTAAGAGTAGAAGCAATGTCAATCATCATGATGCTATGATTTTTCTTTTCAGCATATTTTTAACTAATAATATTCCAATAGGAGTCTTGTACTCATTATCAAGATACATACAACCTAAATCACTCATAATTTCCAAATGTAACCTCATTAGTCCTTTCTATGTTGCAAAGTTATCTCAATTTAACTTGGGAATCTCTCTTTTGTAAGACATCTTGATCTTTAGCTTTGGTCCTTAAAACCTTCTTTGCAAGCACCAAATGCTCTGATATCAATTGTTGGAAATATAAGAGGATTAATTGAGAGGGAAGGTTTGAATCAATTATCACTAAAATAAATCCAAAATCCCTTAGATGTTAGTACAAAACAAACTCTGTGAAAACTCAACTCTTTTGAAGCTCAACAAACACACAGACAAAATGCCATAACTTGGTAAATACTGAAATAACTAGGTAAATTCTTAACATGAAAATGTTAAAATATTATCTTTGATGAATATTTCTTTAACTTAGTTGCATAAAATAAGAGAAATATCATGAACACATTTGACACCAAGATTTAATATGGAAACTCAATTTGGGAAAAATGACCAATTGCAACTAGTTATTGATTTTCACTCTTTTGAAGTGAGCCTTGTTAGGAGCCAACTATGTTAAAGGTTACAAGACACACTATTATGTGTGACCCTATTAGATGATATAATCACCCTCTTAAGAGTGGCCTTATTAGAGGTCTTTAGACAATTCAATAGAAATGCCACCTTGTTAGAAGATTTACAAATAGCTGCTAAGCCAACTCTGTTAAGAGATTTATACCTCTGCTACAATGGTTAGAGAGTAACAATTAGATTACCTGATTCCTAATGCAACTAAATTACTAATTATAGATCTCAATTCTAGCTTTTATACTTGATCATTCTTGATCAAATGTATCTTTACATCTCAACAAGGATATTCTACTTATCCTTCTAATTTGTTTCCTCTTGGCATCATCAAATCTTCAATTATGTTTCACTATGCTTCTCTTTTATTCCTCAACTTGTCCTTATACTTATACCTTTCATATTTTCAAGTTAGCTTGAATAGAACTTAGCATAAATAATATTCATGTTCTTAGTGAGCTAGAACCAATAGATAAATCAATTAAACTCAATATGCTAAAACAAGAAAATCCTTTGTTAGCTGACCCAAATCACTAGAAACTAACTTAGAAATTATTTTCTTGTGTTAACCAAGTGAACTTGGTTAATGTTGCATATTCACAAAGTTCCTTTGGTAACTGAGTGAGCTCAGTTAACATTGGTTCTATCCAACATTTCCTTCATTAACTAAGTGAGCTCGGTTAGCACTCAACTTTCACAAACTTTCATTTGACACTTGGTAGACACTATCTTTCAAACTCTAGAATGCTCAATAGACATAGAAAACTATCTTCAATGCCTGAGTGGGCTCAAAATACATTAACTAGAAATGATATGACATTTTTTGTAACATCAAAGTCAATACATAATTAATCAATTGTATTCAATAGTTAGAACTATCTCCTTTGCACAAGAAAATTCTCTAAAAAAAATTACACACAACCAAATTCCTATAGGTATTAATGCTGAAAAATTCCAAGATATGGTGAATCACATTTCTTTGCCCCACTATCTCATATTCTTTGAACAAGATCACAAGTCACTCAGTCATCCCTACAACCTCACCGTACATAGTGAAGTCCAAATCTTTTGTACTCATTGTCATCGAGTCTTGATAGAAAATATTGTTGGGTTAAACATCATCTCCTTCAATGTTATTTAACATATAGGCATGTTTGAATTTTATATCGACCCTACATAGAAGATCACCATCAAATCCTATAATGAGGTTGAATGACCTTCTAAAGGCCTTATTATATTTCTGATCTATGTGGGCCCTATTGAAAAATATGTGATCTTTCAAGTTTTAGACATCCCCCTAGCATATAATCTATTGTTGGGAAGACCATGGATCTATGACATGTAAGTAGTCCTATTAACATACCATTAATGTATAAAATTTCCCTTAAATAGTACTGAGATAGTTGTTCTAGGGAAAATTTAATGTCTATCAATACACTGTCTATAGCTAAAGCTCTAGCCCCTCCAATCGATCTTCTCATGAGCTCAAACCATCCCTCAAAATGTGTGAACATAAATTGAAAATAATGAGCCTTGGTATGGGTGAGTACACTCTAGACTCTATTGTTGCTTTTCCAATTTCTCTTAGATCTTATGGGAAACCTTTTGAGAAAATGAAGCCCTCAACTTTTTCTATGACCATTATCAAAACCTTTGTTTAGTCCTCCATTCCCTTAGAAGTAGAAAAGAAAGAAAAAACTATAAGAGATTGGATCTATAACAAGGAAGAATATGGCAAGGAGGTTACGATCACTAATACTATTTCTCCTAAGCATTATGGGAAGGGATATAAATTTTTGAAAACCATGGGGTATCATGGCTAGGGGTCCTTAACTGGTGATAAGAAATATATCATGGAACCCTTAAGTCATATTGAGGGCCACAAAAAAAAAGATAGTTCTAGCTTAGGCTTTGGGCTAGAGGATGAATTACCAAGGTTTGATAGAAGGGCTCCCATGTTTAGTGAATTAGAGGATGATGATCCATCCTTTTCTACTACTATTATACAAGAAGATGATTTTATGCCTCCTACTTCTCTCCTTTGGGGAGAAGAACTAATGGTCACCCATAATGATGTTGAAGCTTCCTTCTCTAGACAATAGGAATTTGATGAATCTGATCATGAAGATCCTAACAAAGGAAGGATAAGAGAAAGCATTGCTTGTTTGATAGCCTATAATCAAAGTGAAAATTTTGTTGAATATGAATGGGAATCCCTTTCATATGTCTCTTGTGAGTTGGGAGTGGATTTCATCCATGCCTATTCTACCCAACCATATGTTGTCAACGAGTCTAGTCTAGGGCCTGACGAGTTCAGTTCACCAACTACTTTAGTGGATCACACTAGTCCCTCTAGGTCTATTCCTAATTTGGATTCTTTTTGGGGCTTTCTATATAGGCTTGACCCCTCATGTCATAAGATATGACTCCTTCCACATCAACAACCTTGAAGCCTCCACTTCCCTCTCATTAAACTACACTGATCTCATAGATTGGTATGCTCAACATCAAAGACTATAACTATTTTTTTTAGAGTGACTATGAGATTTCTTGCTACCTCAATATCCTTGAACTTGTGGTATTTTTCACCAATGAACCTACAATTAACATGATGAAAATAGATATCAAGTAGCTTAGTAGAAAAACCAAGAGAAAAATAAAAAAAAGTGTTCAAATGGAAAAACCCACTTTGTGGCACTGTCTAAACCCCTAAAAGGGGAAAATTAAAGACATATCCAAGGGTAAAAACCTCTTTGAGGCACCTAAGGATGAGGTTCTTGGTAGTCTTCCTAGCTATTTCCAAGATAGATCTTCAGTTCTTACTGAACCTACACAACCTATCAATCTTGTTACAAACAAATCTCCTAAGATCATTCATGTGGCTCAATAACTAAAAACTGGGGAAAATGAGGAATTTCTTTAATTCTTCCATGAAAAAAAATAAAATTTGCATGGAAATATTCAGATATGCTTAGTTTAGATAGATCTTATCATGAATCATCTATCCATTTCTCCTTATGTCAAGCCTATTAAGCAAAAGTTGAGAAAAATGCATCCAAATGTTGCTCTCTTAGTTAAAGAAGATGTAGAAAATGTCTTAAGTAAAAAATTCATCCAAGCTATTGATTATGTAGAGTGGATCTCCAAAATTTTACCTATATCCAAACATGACAAGTCCATTAGTTTGTACACTGATTTTAGAGACTTGAAAAAATCATGCCCTAAGGATGATTTTCCACTTCCCAACATAGATATGATAGTGGATATGATGGTGGGTTATGAAATTTATTCTTTAATGGATGACTTCTCTAGATATAGTCAAGTCAAAATTTCCCTTGGGGATTAGAGAAAATGACCTTTACATGTGTATGGGGTACTTTCTATTGGAATGTCATGCCCTTTATGTTAGATTATGGTAGCCGACATAATATGGCCAACATGTTATAACCCTAAAGCGGTTTAATACTTGTATAAAAGGGTTTAGGGTTGGTTATTTTCATTATGTTGTGATGCAAAATTGGTTCTTGCGTCGATATTGAGCTGTAAGGGATTATAGATTGTAATCAGGTTGTAATCACTAGATTGTAATAAGATCAAACTTGCTATTTTGGTGGATGTAGCCTAGGGATTAGGTGAACCACGTTAAATCTTGGTGCCTTGTGTTCATTTCTATGTGATCTATTATTGGTTATATTTGCATGTACTTTTTATTTCTATCTATGGTTTATCCTAACACTTTGGGTTAAAGAACATAAGATCTACTTACCAAAGGGCCATGAAAACCATCTTCCATGACATGATGCATAAAAATATGGAAGACTACATTGATGGCACATTGGCCAAATCTAAAAAAGTGATACACATCTTGATGACCCGAGTTTGATATTAGACTGCATGGAACAATTTTAGCTCAAGTTATATGCCAAAAAGTGTGCCTTTGGCACCACATTAAACAAATTACTAGAATAAATCATATCTAATAAAGGCATCAAAGTTGATATAGAAAAGGTGCAATCCATTATGGAAATGTATCCTCCTAGGAACATTAGTCAATTAAGAAGTCTTTAGGCACCTCTTCAATCAATTAGGAGGTTTATATCTCGGCTAGGTGATCAAGCACAATCCTTCAATAATAACTTGCACAAAGGCTCCACATGCATCTGGAATGAGGAATTTTAGGAAACCTTAACCAAATCAAAGGATATTTGGATAAACCTCCAATAGATACCACCCATGCTAGGGAAATATTTGATTCTATACATCTTAGCTACAAATTCTTCTCTAGGAACATTGCTAGCAAAAAGTGATGAGAATGGAAAATAATGTTCTATTTACTATATTTGTCACACTTTGGTGGCTTATGAAGTGAATTAAAACAACATTGAAAAGGCTTATCTTGCAGTGATATTTTTATCCCAAAAGCTTAGGCACTAAATGCTTTCCCATATAGTGCACATTATTGCAAATATTGATCCCCTAAAATATTTACTAAGTAAAGTTGCATTTATGGGACATCTTGCTAAATGGATGATGATTCTCTCCAAATTTGACATCTAGTACATTGAGTGCAAAGCCTTTAAGGGACAACCCATAGCTGATCAACTTGTTGATCTTCCCTCATAATGCTTTCATCATGTATGTCATTGAAAGAAAATGGAAGATGTTCTTCAATGAATCTCACACCTAAAATAGAGTTGGTACACGAATCCTATTTTTCACACCTCATGGCTACACGATCCAAAAGTCCTATAAACTCTTGTTTCCATGCACCAAAAATATAATAGAGTGTGGGGCCTTAACTAATGGGATTAAAATGGCTTTAGCATGGAGGATTATAAAACTACACATCTATGGAGACTCTCATATTGTTTTAGATTACGGTAAAAGCAGGTTTTGAAGGGACCTCGAAACCCTTTAACAAAAAGCACAAAGATAAAGCATTATAGCCCAACCAGGTAAAAGAAACCTACAAAAAAGTATAGAACAGTATCAAAATTAGGTTTTACAGGGACCTGAAACCACTAGAAAAGTCCAAGAACAAACTAACTAGGTTTAACAAGGACCTAGAACCACAAATAGTCAAAATGATAAAAACCAAAAACCAGGACCAGAGACCCCAACTAGCAACCAGAACAAACAGAAACTAAACCAGGGAACCCAACCCAGAGCCACTATTGCAGCTCCAAGATCATTTTAACAACTTCCTTACCAATTTCAGCAATCTCTTGAATGGTGTTAGCAGCCGAAGCAGTAGCAACTTTCATTGCACTCTTCCTTGAGCTCTACCTTGTTCTTTTGCTGAGACCCTCAGCCAAAGTGATATCTTCATTATCCCTTCTGCCCAAGCTTGTAGTGGTTGCAAATGTACTTGAGGTGACCTGTTCCATCTTAGTGCCACTCTCCTTGATTATCATTTCAAGGTTCTGCTCATAATTGTTAAGTTTATTAGGGATGTCTCCCATTTGCCCTTCCAGTTGGCTAAGTTTGACATTGATAGTATCCAAGTTATGTTGGAGAATTTCCACCTTTTTCTTCAAACCCATCATTTCATTATAGATCTAGGAATCTACTTTGAGCATGGTGTTAGCTTTATCCTTTGCAGAATGCAGGAAGGAGAGCATGGTATCCCTCTGCATTGAGTCGCTATCATCTTCAATAGTCCCATGTGGCGGGGAACGAACATTGTCATTATTTTCCTCCATTTCCATTTGATCCTCCTTTTAAACCTCAGCAAAGTCCTCTATGTGAGCAGAGTCCTTCTTTTTTTCTTCCTCTATCCCCTTGATAGGAGAAGTAGTCTTAGTTGTATGGTCCTCCTTACTCTTCTCAATAGGGTTCCCAATAGTATTATCTTCCTCTTTATCACCCCCACTAGATATAGCCTAGTTACCCTCATTAACAGATTTACTCTGTTTAGAATTACCTTCACTATTGCTTCCTCTTTCCATTTTTCATTATTACCTTCAGTCTCTAGGTACCCATCCAAATTAGAGCTTAAATCCCCAACATCAGTATCTTCCTCAACCTCAGGGTTAATATTCTCATGGCTTTCTAATTTCTCAGTCTTAGACTTGTCATCGTCATGTTTTTGAGAAGCCAAGGGTTTCAAATTTAGGGCTTTATCTTTACCCTTAACAGAGTCACCCTTCTTACTCTTAATGGAGTCCTTCTTCTTGTCCTTAGAGGGAGTGGAGGAAATGTGTTTATTTTTACAATACCTCTCTATAAGAAGAATCAGCCCTTCATGTAAAATGGGTCTGGACTCCTTCTTCTTATGAGCTTCTAAACTATGAAGTAAAGAAAACTGTAGAAAGAAGGGCAAAGATATTCTATCTTTATGTCTAAAGTGATTTAAAAAAACAAAGTGGCATTTATGAATTCTTTTACTTCTTCCATCAAGTATGAAATACTCACATATACAACAAAGAACATCCCTCCAGATCTCCTTTATCTGATGCACATCGAAGAAATCACCACTCTTTTCCAGTTGCTTCTCCTCGTCTTTCATTTTCAAAAACTTTTTGTAGGTTGCATTTGAAATACTAGTTTTCTTGGTGAATTTTATGCCTGTCGTGGAGAGACCCATGATCTCTACAATAAAATCCTTCGTAAGTTTCACAGTAACACCATGGAGAGTGACTTTGTCATTGGACCAGTTCTTAAAGAAAGCCATAGTGATGTGTTGCTTAAAACCATTGAGTCACTCTAGATAATAGGCCACATTTCCTTTTTATAGAATTTTTCAAACATCCTCACGAGCCTTCCAGGCATCACAATTTTTTGGTTCCTGCTTATGCGGTTTGCCCCCCATCTGCAGAGAATTGAGAACACACTCAAACTAGAGAACTAGACATAGAGTGTGAAAGAGTTAAAATGAAAACTATTTTTAATCCCATCAAAAGAGACTCCCTTTTTTGAAGATACTTGTGAAAACCACATCGCATTCATTTGAGTGTACTTCCTTGGGGAAGAAAATCTGGCAATAATATGCTCACTCCACGAAATCATTAACTTTCTAATCTTTACAAATCTTTCCCACTTGCGCATGGATGGCTACATAATGAATAATTTCTTTGAGATCAACTTGGTTAGTTAATACATCAGTCCACCTCACCTTTTGCCTCGATAGGACAACATAGTTGGCAATCCAATCAGCAACATCGTTGGCCTCCCAAAAGGAATGGGATATGACAACTTTTTCAAATTTTTGAATAAGGTATTTGATCTCCTTGATTGTGGCCTCTATCGACCATGAGATAGAACTTTTATTATTTAGGATATTCACAATATTTAGAGAGTCACCTTCCAACCATAAATTCGGACATCCCAAATCCATGGCAATTTTCATAGTATAAAGGGCAGCCGTTGCTTTAGCAATGTGACTATTAGTCCTGCCTATGGGGATTGCTATAGCATCTTTAACATTTCCCTTATGATCTCTCAACACACCTCCACAACCCACACTTCCCAGGTTGCCCTTAGCAGCACCATCAAAGTTTCCTTTAATCCAACCATAAGGGGGGGAACTCCAAGTGATGGTCAATCTTGGGTTATCAGTTTGAAGTTTAGGATTTTTAGAATGCATTGGATTATCAATAGGAAAGGTTTTATCAGGGTTCTTCAGAGATCTAAAGTTCTCCTTAAAAGCTCTAATAATATTTTGACCAAGCACCCATCCAAGAACCTCTTTATTTCTAAAAATTCTATTACTTCTTTCTTTCCAAATACCCCACCAGAGATGAGGAAGAGTAATTTTCCATAGGAATTGAACATCAGAATTCTTAGAAGGGCATTGCCAGCTTTTAAAAAAAGAATCCACATTGTTATGATGAACCCAGGTCAAATTCCAATACACAAGGATCTCAGTCTAGACTTTCTGGGTATAAGAGTAGTTCAAAAATAGGTTGTCTCTATCTTCAAATCCATTCTTGCATAAAATACACCTATTCACCAAATTTATACCTCTTTTCTGCAAGTTATCAAGGGTCAAAATTTTATTTTGAAGCAGGACCCAAAAGAAGATGTTAATTTTAGGAATGAGACCCTTAGTCCAAGCCTGCAACCAAAAGGGAAGATTTCCCTTCTCCTTAGAAACAAAGAAAGAAGAAACTTTGAATTGCCCACTAGGATCAGCATACCAAATAATCTCATCCTCAAAAGAAGGATGGAGAGAAACATTATTGAGAGATAATTGGATGTGATTGAAGCATTGATCAATGTCCTTCAAGTTCACCCAAGAGTCATTCTGCTAGTAATGCCTAACAAGAGTGTCATATCTCTTCTTGCATAAGTCAACCTGTGTCATATCTTGAACATCTTCAATCAGGGGGTGATCCTTAAGCTAGACATCTTCCCAAAATCTCACCCTAATCCCATTACCAATTTTCCAAGAGCACCCTTCTCCAAGAATTTTCTTTGTTCCCTGCATAGCTCCCCAAATGGAGGAAGGATGAGTAACATCAGAAGAAGAGAAGAAATCAGGAAGAGAAATAGAATTAAGAAGGTATTTTTGTTTCCAAATGGTACTCCACTCTTTTTTTTCATGAAAGACACGCCATCCTTGTTTAGCTAGAAGAGCTTTATTCATGTTTCTAATTTTTTGGATGCCTAGTTCACCTTCCTTGACCGGTTTACAAACTTGGTCCCAAGCAATTAAAGGCATTCTCTTTTTTTCCTCTGCAGCAGTCCATAAAAAATTCCTTTGAATTTTGTCAATAGCCTTAGAAAATTTAGTGGGGATTTTAAAAAGACTTAAAGCATAAGTTGGTATACTTTGGAGTGAAGCTTTAAGAAGAATTAATTTACCACCTTGGCTTAAAAGGTTCCCTTTCCAACCAGTAGACATCTTGCTGAATTTGTTAATAAGGTCTTCCCAAAAGGAATCTGGAGCCTTCAAGCCTAAAGGAAGACCCAGATAGGAAGAAGGGAAAGACCCTATAGAACAACCAAGGATTTTGGAAATTTTATGTTGTCTAAGAATAGGGGTATTGAGAAAAAACACAACACTTTTATTCTAGTTAACCAGTTGGCTTGAGGTAGAAGAATAAAGATTAATTGCTTGCTTCAAATTTCTGGCTTCCCTAACTTTAGATTTCCCCATAAAGATGGTATCATCAACAAATTGGCCATGAGAACATATAAGATGATAGGAAGAGGGTTGTAAGCTCTTAATAACTCCTTTATGCACCAAATCCCCAATGTACCTCCCCAAACAATAGCCATAATAACAAAGAGAATGGGGGATAAAGGGTCCCCTTGTCTCAATCCCCAAGAGGGATTAAAAAAATGAGAAGAGCTACCATTAACTAGGAGAGCAATAGAAGAAGTAGAGATCAACTAGTGTATCAGTCCAACAACCTTGTTGTCAAAGCCAAAGGTAAACAAAATGTTTGAGAGAAAAGACCAATCGACTCTGTCATAAGCCTTAGCAATGTCCACTTTCATTAAAAATCCTTGATTGTTAGAACAAGATAAGGAATGAATATTCTCATGAGCAGAAATCACAGAATTGAGGATTTGCCTACCTAGAGTGAAGCCATTTTGTTGGTCAGCAATGATCAAAGGGGTCACCAGAAGCAATCTAGTAGTAAGCACTTTGGAGATATAGACTCTCATATTAGTAAGCACTTTGGAGACTCTCATATTGTTATTAACCAAGTTAATAATGATTATCAAACTAAAGATGACAAGCTAGTACCCTACAACAAATTGATTAATGCGCTATGGAACTACTTCACATTTGTGGCATTTTAGAAAATTTCTAGGAAAAAAAAAAGGTTTCATATGCTATGGCCACTTTAGCATCTATTCTTTAGTTGCAAGAACATGAATCACACTTTGAGTTCTTGGTGGAAGAATTATGCCATCCCGCATGTGAGTCCCTTGATAATAACGTGATCCAAACTATTATCGATCATGAATCCTCTCATTACTCCACCATTTTCTCCAACCTATGTGACAAGATAATTCATGAAAATCTCACACGTAACCAAAAATGCCTCTCACTATACCCTTGTCTCTTGTGATTTGTATAGGAAGGGTCTACATGGAACACTGTTTAGGTATCTAGAACTAGAAGAGTCCAAAAAGGAATTGGCTAAAGTCCATGATGGAATTTATATGGCATAGCCTAATGGCCTTTAACTTGCTCAAAAACTACTTAGGGCAGGCTACTATTGACGAACTATGTAGGTTGCCATAGTCAGATATGCTAAATCTTGTAAGAAGTTTCAACTACATGGTAACCAAAGTCATGCTCATGGATGCAAGCTCATCCACTCTATCATGTATTGGCCTTTTCAGTAGTGGGCCTTTGATTTGGTGAGAAAAATTCATCCAAGCTCATCTAGTGGGCACACATTCATCATTACAACTATTGAATATTTCAAGAAATGGGTTGAAGCTATATCTTTATATGGTTCTATAGGAAAACATGTTGCCTTGTTTATTATCAACCATATTATCCATCCCTATGGTGTCCTATTCTCCATTGTTATTAATAATGGAGGACAATTAAAAAATAAGGACCTTAAGTAGCTTTGTAAGAAATTCAAGAACAAACAAATCTAGTCCTTAATATACTATCCTCAAGGGAATATCCAAGCTAAGGCCTCTAACAAGACACTACTCAAAATCCTGATCAAACTTTTCACAAATCAAGTAGAGATTGGCACCTTCAAACCAATCCAACACCATGGGCTTACATGAACACTATACACACTCCTATATGAGCTACACCTTTTTCACTAGTCTATGGTTATGAGGCTTTCCTACCTTTAGAAGTCAAGATTCCCTCCTTGTGAGTCTCCCTATATGGGTTGATAACTAATGAAGATCATAAAGCTATGATAACACATGAGCTAAAAACCCTCAATAAGCATCACAAGGCTAGTTTTGATTATGTGAGGGCTTATAAAAAGAGGATTTCTACTACCTACAATGAAAAGGTCCATCCTCGTGAATTCCCAGTGGGTGAATTTGTTCTTTGAGAGAACCCAAAGATTCATCAAAATATAGAATAGAAAGGAAAATTTGAGCCTAACTAGTTGGGTCATTACATCATCACAAAAATCTCTGGATCTGGTGCATATCATCTCTCTACACCTAAAGGGGAACAACTTGTTGAGCCTATTAACATTCTACCTTTGAAAATGTTCTATGGCTAAGGTTCTTTGGTCTCAGCTTTCTATATATATCTTATGGTCCTAAAAAAAGAAAAAAAATCCTAAAAAAATTATCATCTTAGTGAAAACCTAGCAATAGACACTTTGATTTATCACAAAAAAAAATTAAGTAATTCAAAAAATACAAAAAAAAAGCCCTGAAAAAATCCACCAAGTGGTGAAAACTTGGACCAAGTGCTACTCAATACCCTTGCACCTATATCTATCAGTCTCATTTATTTCAAAACATATTTTCTAGCTTAGAATTGTCTCTTTTCCTCATCTTTGAGGCATAACTACTTATCTTATTAGGGCCTTCTGGTGCATTAGGGTTTCTTTGGCAACTCATGCAAAACAATGTTTCTCAACACTACCCCCTTGACATCAAGTTTTTCTTAATAATTCTTGAATACTTTACCTATAGCATATGATGCTATAATGTTCCTCACTATTAGATGTCATTCGTGAAGAAATAGCCATGTGACACACACACACACACACACACACACACACACACACACATTTACACATTAAAATTTTTGAGATATGATGAACTTTATCTTTTCTTTGTGTGCTATCTATGGTGAATTATTTGCTAAGTGTTCTCTCCCTAATAGTCTTTTGAGGATGTCATGGACTAGAAAATTGGGGGCATGGGGCATGTTTTACTTTTTTTCTTCTTCTGGGTATAATTTGTTAGTTTAAGGTGATGAGAGCCTTTGCGCTTGTCCTACTTGACATTTTGGACCTACAATATATAATCCTTGTGTGTTTTCACAATATCACACTCAGGGGTTATGCTGGCATTCATGCCTTAATACAAGTATAATATTGCTATATTAAAATTAGGGAATCTATTTGCATTAGTCATCTTGACTAGCATGTCTTTAATGCTTAGGTTGGATTCCCACATATCTATCTAACATAGATCATATTCATATCCTCATAGTTATACTAGTGATGATGGGTAAAAGTACAAAGTTGTGTCACCTTTTAGGCTGACTTATTAGAATGACTGAATTTGAGTATTTCTATCTAAAAATCAAAAATTTTCAATCATATGATTTAGATAAATTAATTCTAGCTAAGTTACAAATGGTCTCACACTTTTCCAATTGGAAATGTCTATTAAATGCATTTTTTATACTAGTTTGTATCCAATTACTAAAGAAATAAAATTATTTCAAGAAAGTGGCGTTTCAATAACTCTTACTATTTTTTATAATATTCTTTTAATAACATATAAACATCATTTTATTGAGCTCAGATTCAAGAATATTCTCATATAGAGTTTATAGTGTTTTAATTAGATATAGTATATTATAATTAAAAAATCCTACAAGCTCATATTTTTACACTAAAAAAGATGTTGGTTTCGAGAAAGAAAAAAATATTAAATCATATCAAAAAAAACTAAAAAAAATATGACGTTCTAGAGGAGAGAGTCCTCGTCAAGAATGTATAATTTCTATCCTAGTTAGAATAGATTTATTTTTAAAAATGTGGTGGGAGATGAAAGCTATCAATTTTAGGTGAGTTAATATTTGAATCGTTATATAAGAGAAAATATAGATCTAAAGCCAAATTTTATTTTTGATTCTTCTAGCTATATATGTTATCTATAACATAGTCTGAGATCAAAGGTGAATAAGTTGATTTCTATATAGTTTTGTGGTGGGAACTAGACCCCTAATTTATAGCATTTTTCAACAGCTAAAAAATTGTTTGTAAAAATTAGGAAAATATATCAATTCTTAAAAATTAGAATCCTAAAACTCATCCATTTCTACACATCTCATTAGTTTACTTCATTTTCAAATTCAAAATAATAATACTAATTTTATGTCATTGAAGGTGAACAATTATACTTTTGTTAGCCTTTTCCTTTACAAAAGGTTGACAAAGGTTTGTGCTTTTACCTTGATTGTATGATCTTTCAATGTCCCTAATAATACTCAATGATGAAATTAGAGTCTAAATGTTTTGCATCCTTTGCAAGTAAAAAATTTTTCATACTAGTTTTTATTATAGGTTCATTCTAGCTTAATTCTTATATTTTTCATATGGGTATAGCTCTCTCTTCATCTTTCATAGACACATCAACTAACTATCTTCATCTCTTCTTGCTTTTCTTTCAGCCATGTCTTTCATTCTCTGATCGACCATGTCCACTTTCTTGCCTCTTCTATATTTGTTATCATAAGAGGTTAATCTAACAATCACATCTAATCGATACAAGTATCACATTTTAAAACTTAAGTCTATATCACAAACATGAGAGATAAAACAATCCATGAGAGAGATCTATGAGCATATAAACAAAAACATGAAACTAAGTGAGCATACATAAACATGAGAAGAAACTAAAACATCACATGGAGACATAGACACAAGTGCTGAAATATCCATGTACAACATCCATCACATAATTGTAAAAATAAGACAAGTACATAATATAGATTGATCAAATCTAGTATCTCATCAAATCGGAAAGTAGTTGACCCTATCCTATCAAATCTCATGAAGCTCATGGTACATATCAGCAAAGAAGGCATGCTAAGGGATGTTGATCCCCAAACTCATATATTAACCTCTCCTAGTTGAGATGTTCATCTAGGATGGTCACATCTTAAAATATCTACTAAACTACCAACCTCCCCTATGTCAAGTTCTGATTATAGTAAATGTGTGATATGATTGAACTCATATTAGCACGCCTCATATGAAAATTAGAAACTTAAGACAAAAGAGCATCAAAACATAATGATCATGCTCATAGGGTCTCCATGGCATGAAACATGAATGTCCTGCAGAGTAATAGTGGCCTCACCAGTAGGCAAATGAAAGGTGTTATTCTCATTGTTCCATTGCTTAGTTAATACAATCAACAATCTGTCGTTTGACCATTTGGCACACTAATGATATGGTCACCAAAAAAAGTATTTAAGCTCATCAAATAGTCACCAGTATATGTTACATCCCCATAGTGACTTTGAGGGATGACCCCTCTATATCTACATGAATGGGTGGCTATGCTCCCATGGCTGCATATGTAACCATATAACTATTATGTGCTCCCAAGCCCATATCTATGCTAGAACTATGCTGCATGCCCAAGTCTAGCCATAATGGTAGAAAATCTCATGAAGCTCATGGTACATATCAACAAGAATGATGGGTCCCCATGTCATCCATCTTAGTCAACCTATCAAATCAAAAAGTAGTTGACCCTATCCTAGAGGGAAGCCCTTCTAGCTCCTGTTAGTGACTAGATGCTAGACAACTAATGAGAAAAGAAGGTAGGATAAGGGATATCGATCTCCATACTCATCTATTAACCTCTCCTAGCTAATATTTTAGTCTAGGATGGTCACATCTTGAAATATTTTCTGAATTGCCAACCTCCCCTATGTCAAGGTCTAATTATAGTAAACGTGTGATATGATCAAACTCATATTAGTATGCCTCATATGGAAATCAAAAACTTAAGACAAAAGAGCATCAAAAAATAATGATCATGCTCACAAGGTCTCCATGGCATGATGCATAAATGATGTGACATACATCCTCTAGAGTAATGGTGGCCTCACTAGTAGGCAAATGAAAGGTGTTATTCTCATTGTTCCACTGCTTAGATAATATAGTCAACAATCTATGGTTTGCCCAAATATGGGGCATGTGCAACAACCACATCAATCCCATACTATCTATAATAGGCTTCTCATCTCTCTATAGATGATGAAGGACATGTAACCCCACCACCTTAGGGGATCTAATCAATAGTGCAGGAAAAAAATGCATAACCAAGTCAAGAAAACATCAAATCATTAGTATCTATTGTAAATAGATTAAGTGACATCATAAAAAGATTAAAATGACAAAAAAAACAATCCCATGCTCAAAATCTTCTCCTACACATACCAAAATGCTCAACATATAATCGTGGGATAATTTTCATAATATGTATGCAATACAATTTGTAATTAAGTTTTGTGTGATACTTTTTATAGTACCCATGTGATACTTTCCTTTCATGTGATAGTTTTCACCATGTCATGTGACATTTGGGTATGCCTAATATGATAAACCTTTGCAAAGCATGTGATACAATTTGGGTAATAGAAATATCACATGATACTTCTCAAAGTAGTCATGTGATACTTTTAAAGTATCACATTATTATTTTTTAAAAACTCCTAAAAACATTTAAAATGTGTTAAAATGTCTCAAAATAGCTCAAAAAGCATGAAGTTTTCAAAGACTCACGAGAACCTCATACTTGGATAGTCAGTTGTACGATCAATTGCACTCAAAATAATTTATGTGGGTATGATTACTAGAAAGAGCCATTGTTCTCTCTCAAAATCACCCAAAAGATCTCAAGAATCACAAAAGAAAAAAGAATTAAAAATGACCCTTGGACTTCTTATATAGTTCTTCAACCTCATTTTGACTCATTTTTTAAATTCCTCAAAATTCCACAAAAATTGCACCCCTAGCTAATCTTGATGTCCTGGATCTATTTTTGGGATCAAAAATGAAATATGAGAGGTGAAATTGTATTTCAAAATACTACCTTCTTCTATGTTGTTAGCTGACCTTTTGAAGTCTAATTTTCAAATCTTTGTTGGGGCATCTTCATTTCTCCATGTCGTTATCATTTCTACATTTTGTACCAACTTCAATTGATATATTTCTCTTCTAAATCATCTTTATACTTGATTTGACCTAATTTTTAGGCTTTATCCTTCTTGGTCAACTCTAGTCAAACTAGGGCATTGCAACACTTCTTTATGGTCAATCTTTGGTTCTAGTCACATATCTCAATTTTCTCATATATGGCTCATTTTTGTATTCTCCTTAACTCATTTCAATTTTGATCCCATGGGGACAAAAATACTCTATCATTGCTTTTTACAACTATTTATTTCCCAGGAGCATATGCTTGACCTTGCTCTTATTCTATCTACTTTTCTTAATGCCTTGAGTTTTGATATCATCTCTCCCCTAGTTTTCAATACTATTGCTAGTAGGCTATGCATTTAGGATTTACTATCTCATTCTACATTTTGTCCTTCAAAATTAGATCTCTCTATCTATTGTTTCCTACTTAGCTTCTATATTCTTTGACATAATGTGTTCCTAGATTGATCAAACTGTTGGTGTATTTTAGACTACCGGGCAGAAAATGTCTAATGCTAGTATTCAAAGGACTTATCTTAGTCTAAGAACTTAGCTACTTCCTATGTTTAACTAAGAAAACTTTAGGCCTAGTTCCAAGTTCAATAGAATCACCAAGATTTTGTACTCTTCAAGCTCTGCAAAGCTTAGGTGAGTACACCTTAGGGATACAATGGTTATGTAATTGATTATTTCAAAATTTTCTCACAATTGATTCAATTGATATGTCTATTTTCTAGATCAATCTATTTAAAGCAAACAATGGTCATATATCTTCTATATTCTGCAATTAATCCTTGACACTAGTAGCTAACAATGACACTCAAGATATTACTGCAAATAAGTGTTGACCAATGGTTTAATTATTCATACAATAAGGTAAAGTTGATTTGATTTTATGTTTATGCTTGATGCAACCCTCTGACTTCTTTAACATGTAATTAAATATATGATCAATGCCCTATCCATTGGGATTTAGAGTCTACCCAACAAAACATTTTGAACTAATTAATTGCATTACAATTAATCTTATCAATAATTGTCCCTAAACCCATCCTTGTGAATATCCTTTCTATATAACTAGAAACTTGATCAATTTATTGGAGCATTTATTTAATTCTTTGGATCAAAAGAAACAAAAAATTGATATACAACCTATCCTAGTTGCATTAAATTTCATAGAACTTGCTTACACAATTCCAAGATAACTAGTACACAATAATGGAGAAAAAATTCAAAGACAAAAATATGGCAGAACTTTCTTCTTTGCATTAATTTTCATTGAAAATTGCAAAAGTGTTGGTAAAACTACACAAACCTTCAAAATAAAGTAGCAAATCCTTCAATATTCACTTATTTTCTTAGAATTATAGGATTTTACATCATAAAGTTACAAGAGACTCAATGGACCAAAAATAATAGCATAATTCTCAAAATTACAAGAAGATCGAACCTCTACTCCACATCTTGGGAATCTTTTTATAGAAAGGATTGTAGCAAGCTTTAGATGGGAGGAAACTTGTCAAAATCTTAATAAAAAAGAAATACAAAGACATTCCTATTCTCTTACAAAAAAAAAAATTCTTTGTACTTGGCCTCATGTCACCATCCATGCATTTTCTTTTCCTTTTCTATTTCTGAATTGCATCTCAGCTGTATCTAATCACTATCACCAATTGGAAATGCCTTAATCAACTCCCATATGGTGATATCTATATCAATACCAGGCTAGGTGACTTCCCTGATTGTATCTAGCTCCTCTAGACATTTGGTCCACTTGGCATCAGTTATAACTTTGACCTTGGTAGCCACCTTAGACATCTCTACACCTAGCCTATAGAACATATCCACCATATCATAAATAACATTGGCACTTACTTCATTGTTACAAAAAGATAAGAACCTAGAATGATCAAGAATATTTTCAAAAGATAATGACCATTCAACCTAGTCCTTTATTTTCCCCTCACTATTAAAAATAGTAGGCATAAAATCTAGTGTCCCACTAGAAATTATTTTCATTTTATTTTGGACTAGTTACATCTTCCCCCCAAAGAAACTATTTGGATCTCTCACTTTATGAATTGCTTTCCTTGTACTCACACTAGTTGTCTTTGGTAGGTCCTTCTTCTAGGGGAGCGTAGTAATTTTACTAACAAAGTAATTGAATGTAGGGGCCCCATGTGTTGAACAATGGAGAAAATAGAGCAATGGCCTTTGCACATTTGTATTCAACTCCTTCTAATGCAATGTAGGTACCATGCACATTTTGTGAAACTATCTTCAATGCATTGATCTTATGAATTAAGAATTTTTTCATAGCTCTGATTTTTGCCTCTTTTCTAGCTTCTATCTTTTCTACATCAATTTCCATAAGCTAGCCTAATGTTTCCCCTATTTCAAAAGTCTGGCCCTCTATTTGCACATTTTTGTCATGAAATTTTGTGATAGTTTGAACAACTTTATTCAATGATGTCATGTCCATCTCCAACTTAATAACATTTTGCTGTAGGACAAATTTTTTCTTCATCACTTCTTCATAACTCCTTGTCCCAATAATTTTTTCATATGTTTTTTCAAGCTGGGTTTGAAGAGTATCCATCTGGTGCTGATGCATTAATGCTACCAAAGTATGTATCCCCAAAATTTGGTCACTGGAAGTAGACTGCACATGCCAAAATATACCATTTCCCCTAGGGGACTCTTTTATTTCCATGAGAGTGGACTTATTATCCTCTAAAGCTAAACTCCAAATGGTCATTATTTCGGCATCCACATTGAACCCTGATCCCATGATCTCCCCATATTGATTCTCATCATCAAAAGAAATTGATTTCTCTTGTCTTCTTATTTGATCTAGAAAAAACAAAGAGCTCAAATCCCACCCTAGAAAGATAATCATTCCACTTCTTGTTACTAGATCTCTAGCCTCTTCATCAGTAAGGGTTTCACTAGCAGGGTCATACTTCTGTAGCTTTTACACCAACTGAATAATTACTTCATCTGAATCTCCAAGCTTCATCTTCAATTTTAATTCATTTCTTTTTATTTTAAAAAGGAAATTTTTGAATTCATTTGACTTGATAAAATTGTCATCATTCATAAACTCCTTAGCCTCAATGATTCTACCATCAATCGTTTGTACCTCTAGTTGTAGTCTTTTTATTCTCTACTCATCTTCAAATGCCTGGGATATTAAGAATCTTCTTCTAACATTATCAAAATATTTTTTCCCGTGTAGCAAGATCTAGAGAGCCTTTTGCTAAGCCTTATCTGGTATTTCTACCATTTTTTGCTTCTTATGTCTATTTTTTGCCCATGCAGAACTCGTAGGAACATCTTTTTTGGGTTGGTCATCTTCAGACTGACCTTCTTCATTAGATACCTCCACTATGTATTCATCATCAAAATAGTCTAGGTCAATCTTCTTTCTAATTTCCTCTGAAACTTGAGACACCAACTCATCAAAATTCTTAACACACTTATCTAATCTGGCCTAATATTATTCATTAGGATAAAACCCTTTAAAAGATTGGTCCACCTTTCTCATTTCTTGTTCATCATAGCCAACAATATCTCTAAACTTAATCATTCTTTCCCTACAAACATCCTCACTCAACACATCAGCAATAACATCCTCTTCCCACATAGGTTTTGTAGGGGGTAGATTATATCCTCTCATATTCTTCAAGGCATGCCTTACTACATTATAGGGGTCATAGGTTCTAGCTAGCCCAACTAACATTTTATAATTTTGTAAAAATGAATTGGTCTACTCAATGGCATTCTTGCCAATTTTAGAATCCCCTACCCTAGTACATCTACATAGAAATGTTCCCTTCTTGACACCTTTCCCTAAATATCCCCTATTCAAAGAAATTAATTGCCAAAATATTTGTAGCAACCCTAACCTCTCAAGAACATATTTAGGAAAAATGTGGGATGGCTGAGGACATCCAAAAATCCTTATAACAGTATATTCTTCAAATAAGAAAACACTACCCCAATCACAAGTCAATTATCTTCTAGCATCAGAAAACCATTTAGGTCTGACAACCTTCCTAACATTCCTAGGAATTCTTTTAATTATGCATCCTATCATCTTCAAAATTGGATGAACATAATCATTATAGAAAGAGGTAATATTTGAATATAGATAGTACATTTTCCATACTCATGTCCATCTTTGCACTGACAACCTCTCTCCCCACTCTTGTGCTGACTCAAAGAAGCTTTGATCAAATATATCAACATTCTTTGACAAGATAAGATGCATGATTAGAGAGTACTGAGGGAACTTGAAATCCTTCAATTCTTCTTGTTGGGTAGTAGTGATTTCTTTGTGAATAATTCCAATGATGTATTCTACAAAATCATATCTAGCATGGTGATTTGGGTCTTGAATATTCAAAGCCATGCCATAGTATGCCCCTAAAGCATTCATGGTTCCATCTATACCTAGCACTTTGTCAATCCCAAACATAGTATTCTGAAAGTACCTTTGAAAAAAATTCCAAGGGCATGATTTCCTCAATATCTCTCCTCTTCGGAATCTCTCTTACATCCTTCTTCACCTTTGGAATGTGTCTAGTCATTTTTTTATCCATATAAAAACTCTTATGTTTTTTGAAATTCTTGTTCAATTCTTTTATATCAATGGGAAAAGACATATGTCCACCCAAATCAAATGCCTCTATGAATGTATCCTTATCTAATGCTAGAAAAACACTTGTATCCTTCCTATGGAATGACTTATTAACAAGATTATAATATTTGATTAGTGCTTTGACAAAATCCACATCCACAAATACTTTTGGCATTATCGATTTTCCCAAATTTCTTACCCAAAAGTTGTATATTGGAACTTCTTTCACTCTATTCTTGTAGAAAAACAAGATAAATTCATACCCATTTCTATCGAGGACAATTTCATCTCTACACATTGCATATGGGTCTTTGAAAGCAAGGTTATTGGCATTCTAAGAATTTGTGGAACTAGGCAAGATATGTATCCATTCTTCTACAAATGTGCTAGGAGCATTTTGTAGTATAGTTGGTTCTTCAATCATTGCCTGTGCAATCAATTCACCTTCTCTCTGGGCCATTTCTACAAGTATTTTCACTGATTATGTATGCTATTTTGATAATAATTCACTTAGAGATCACTTCTACACTTAAAATTGCTCAGAAAACTTTAGACAATTGAGAAAAGAGTAACAACAACCTATTTCTTTCCAGGCTCTATCAACTTCTATGATGAGAGCATAACTTTAATTGACATTTAAGGGAAACACACTTGAAAACCTATCAATCTTCAAAAAATAGGTCAAATCTACATATTTTTCAAATTTTCATACATCTATCTTAGATTTTGCAATTGAAAAGCCATTTTATGTTTAAAAACTTATAGCTGTGACAGTTGCAAGCAAGATCATTTTTCCACTTCACACTAGAATCTGTGCTTTTTACAACATGGCTTGTGATGTTGTGAACCCTTTATTTCTCATTCAATCATGGCTTCACAACTACATTTAATCATACCTTTGTGATCATTACAAACTTGCGACAAGCCTTTAACTTCTAACACTTTGCAACCTCACCACAGTCTAGCCCTTGGAACATTTTACGCTTGTGACCATGCGATGCTTTATATTTCAATCTATCTCTCCTTTGCAACTCCAAAACCAGGCATTCAAGTTAACCATGTGATGGTGGTCTCAGATGGCTAACTTAACAATTCTTTTACCTCACAACCTTGCAGCTTAGTTTTCTATTTGTTTTAGGAAAGCTTGCGAATGTACACTTCACCATCAATTTCCACTTCATAACTTAAAGCATTAACATCATTCACAACTATGCAAGGCTACAACATCAACTTTAATCACCGCACATATCCTATTTGTATGCTCATAACTGAGCTTTTTGCCTTTTGAATTTGACATGTGAAGGCACGATTAATGCTTTTTTTTAATTTCATCTTATGTTTACAAATTCACATCTTAACTTAAGATATTATTTCAACTGCATGGGACCATGTGATAGCATTCAACTTAACTATCCTCACTACTTCACAACAGAAAACCTTAACTATAATTAAACCCTATGACATCACAATTACAAGCACTTGCAACTTTGTTTCTCTAACCCATGCTTCATTTATACTTCTTGTGATGATGCACTTAACATAAACTTTTAACTCAACACTAACTCCTCACACCTTCATAGCTTATCTTTGATCATCTAATTAAACCTTTGTGATGCTGCACCAATAGTTTATACTAACTATCTTCCTTCATTCACATAGTCACAACTATTAGTTCCTTAAGCCAAAATAAGCATGCAAACCTGCACTCTTCTTTGCTTCACATAGTTGCAACTTAGAAAATATGAAGCTCTTATGAAATATAATAGAAGAAATATTTTAAAACTTAGGATAAGAATGCATGCATGGGAAAAATCCATATATCTTTTTAAAGATCAAAATTATATTGCATGAGCTTTAAAAATTAGAAAAGAACATATCTAGGGTTTTTCTTAAGGGATAACAAAACTTCATAAACCCTAGCTTATTCTCAAAACGTTTTTTTCCTAATTTTTAGAATCCTGCATAAATTGGGTGAGCGAAAAATTAGGCCACCAGACACATTACTCAAAGAGGAGCAAACATAATCACCTAAAAATAGTCACCTAGATTATTATCCCCCTTCTCAACATTTTGGATTAATTATTTAATCATTTGCGTAGGCCAAATTGCTAAAAAAATCAATTTATTAGAGTTTAACCTATAGTTTGGCTATAATATCCCAAATTCATATTTGTTTAAATGAACATGTCCCATTTTAATCAATAAAAGACCACATTCTTCTAACCCACTCAATGTGCACACGTAAAGTCTTTTTCCTATTTACGAATTAAAAGAAAAGGCTTTTGTCTCACATGAAAAGTTGACTACTTTTCAATGGTTGACTTGATCTTGCACATGGATCATGCCAAAAATAAACCCCCACCCTTGATCATTCATTTCTTGATCTTGATCTCAACTATCCATTTTTTGGAAATATAAGAGGAGTAACTAAGAGGGGAGGGGTGAATTAGTTACTACTAAAATTTTTCCTATATCCCTTAGATGTCAAAAAAAATTAGACTGATAAAACTAATTATTGTTGATACTTGGTAAGCATACAAAAATTACTATAACTCGGTAAATGTAGAATGTGTATTGCTTAGTAGGTCTTAAGATATTGTTAGTAATTTATTAACAAGCATGATAGAAATAACATGAACACATATGACACAAGGATTTAATGTGGAAACCCAATTTGGGAAAAACCACCAATGTAACTTGTAACTATATTTCACTCTTCTAAAGTGAGCCCTGTTAGGAGCCAACCCTATTAAAGGTTACAAAACATACTATTAGGTGTTACTTTGTTAAAGGATTTAATCACCCTGTTAGGAGTGGCCTTGTAAGAGGTCATGAAACAATTCAATGGAATTGCCACCTTGTTAGAGGATTTACAAATGGATATTAAACCAACTCTATTAAGAGATTTTAGATCATTGCTACAATGGTTAGAGAGTAACAATGAAATGACTTGATTGTGATGCAATTAAATTGTTGATTACAAATCTTTTTTCTAGCTTTATACTTGATCCTTCTTGATAGAATAATACTTTTCTATTCCACAAGGATACTTGCTTATCTTTCAATTTTGCTTCCTCTCTCTTTATCTCTTTCAACTCATTCAACTTGCATATTTTTAAATCATGAATTGACCTTTTACTTATACCTTTTAGATTGTCAAGTTGGCTCAAATACAAATTAGAATAACCAATATTCATTACCATAGTCAGCTAGAATCAATAGATAAAACAATTAAGCTTTACATGCCAAAATGAGAAAATCCTTTTGTAGTTGAGCCAGCTCCCTAGAAACTAATTTTGAAGCGATTTCCCATGTTAACCAATAGGAGCTAAGTTAACACTGTGTTCTTGCACAATTCCTTTGTTAATTGACTGAACTCAATTAATACTAACTCTATCCACTTTTCCTTTTGTTAACTAAGTGAGTTTGATTAACATTAGCTCTGTTCAATTTTCCATTGTTAACTAAGTGAGCTCAGTAGATACTGCTTTCTGTACAGAGTAGACTCAAGAATGCTCGGTAGACAAGGAAAATTGTCTTTGTTGACCAAGTGAGCTTGGCATGTACTGACTGACAACTAATGTGACATTTGTGTAACATCAAAGACAACACACAATTAATCAATTGTATCCAACAATCTCCCTCTTTGGCATTGATGGAAACACAACATGTCATCGCATAATAAAATTTTGAGAACAAGACTCCCTCTATCAAAAAGTTTCACCCTTTTGATTTTACATAGAAAACTTCTCCCTCTTTGACAACACATTCCAAAGACAATTTTGATTAGTATCAATGTACCTTAAGTACAAATTCATTTGCAATATGTCCTCGTGCATCAATTGATTGATCTTTAACTTAGTTCCTATTGATGCATCACTAAACTTTTATTAGTGAGCTTCAGTTAGGGGAATGATAGTAACCTTCACAAAGATATGATAGTAAAATTCTCCCTCTTTGACAACACATGCCAAAGACAATTTTGATTAGTATCAATGTACCTTGAGTATAGATTCATCTGCAATATGTCCTTGTGCATCAACCGATTGATCTTTAACTTAGTTCCTATTGATGCATCACTAAACTTTTATTTAGTAAGCTTCAAATAGGGGAATGACCCCTAACTTACCTCTTAGATACAAAAATGCATCCTTAGGTAATGGCTTTGTGAATATATCTGCAATTTGTTCTTTTGTATGCACATACTCCAACCTAACTTCTTTTCCCTATACTGATTCTCTTAAAAGTGATATTTTATAGCAATGTGCTTTGTTTTGGAATGCATCATTGGATTCTTTGATATGTTGACTGCACTAGTGTTATCACAATACATGACTATTGGCTCTTTGATTTCAACTTTCATTCCTTCCAACAATTGTTTGAACCAAACAATGTTAGAGCAATTCATTGCTATAGCTACATATTCTACTTCTATTGTGGATTGAGATGTGTAGTTTTGCTTCTTGCTTGTCCAAGATACCGGCTTTTTACCAAGAAAGAATGCTCCACCACTAGTGCTTTTTTTGTCATCAAGATTTCTTTCCCAAAAAGCATCAATAAATACTTTTAAGTCAAGGTTTCCTCAAAGTTTGTACCATAAGCCATAGTCTTCAGTACTTTTAGATATCTCAAGATTCTTTTTATTGCCATCATGTGGTTTTCTCTGGGTTTTTCTGAGAGTCTTGCCACTATCCCAATTTCTAAGGCAATTTTAGGACTTGCATGTACTACATACTATAATTTCTCAATTATTGATCTATATAAGGTCTGATTTACTTCTTTGGAGTCATCATCCTTGATAAGCTTAAGTCCAATACACATGGGGGTTTCAACTAGTTTTGAGGCTTGAGTATTTCTTTGATATACTTAGATTGAGTGATATAGATACCATTCTTGTTCTATTGTATCTACAATCCAACAAAGAATTTTATTTCATCAAACATGGACATTTCAAATTCTTTATTTATTTGTTTTGAGAATGCTTTGCATAAGTCATCATTTCCTATAAATAGAGTATCATCCACAAATATTTTTGCCAACACAATCTTCTTATCTAGTCCTTCCTTGATATATAGGTTACTACTATCATTTTTTATTTGAAAACCAATCTATATCAAATAGTTATGTATCTTTCATACTAGGCTCTAGGAGTTTGTTTAAGACCATATTAGGCTTTGTCTAATTTTAAAACCATGTCCCTTTTTTTTGGATCAACAAAACCTTATAGCTATTCAATGTAGACTTCCTTATCAAGAATTCCATTCAAGAATGTAGATTTAACATCATCTGATATACTTTTTATCCTCTATGAGCTACATATGCCAATAAAGTCATAAAACCTTTTAATCTTGCAACAGGGACAAAAGTTTCATCATCATCAATACCTTCTTCTTGAGAATAGCCTATACATACCAATCTTGCTTTGTTTCTTGACACTTTTCCATCTTCATTCAACTTATTTCTGAATACCTATTTTGTACCAATCACATTTTTATCTTTGGGCCTAGGAACAAGAGTCCACATTTTATTCTTTTCTATCTGTTCTATTTCTTCATTCATAGCCTCAATCCAACCTTTATTTTCTAGTGCATCCTTAACACTTCTAGATTCAAATTCGGCAAGTAAACATGTACTTTTTAGTTTGTTTCTTGTCATTGTTCCATCTGATTTGTCTCTAATGATTTGATCAAGTGCATGATGCCTTCTAACATATTTGGCCAATATAGGTTCTTTGAATTTTGAATGAATTGCACTATCTTCATTTTGAATCTCAACTTCAAGCTCAGGTCCTTCTATCTATGGCTTAGGTTCTTCATACTTGATATGCACTAACTCGATAGCCTCTACATGTGACTCAAGTCCCTTTAACCCAATTTTTACTTCCTACAACTCGATAACTATTGGGGATTTGGAGAGCTTGGGAGATGAAGTCTCTTTTTTGTCAAATGTGTTTGGCAATGTATCAAGTTCATAGTAAGAAAATCTTCTATAATCTTTTGGCTCCTTTTTCTTTCTTCTTCAGTCTTTTGTGCAAACTCATCAATTCTCAGATGTGCACTTTCTATGATTTTGTGAGTAGACAAATTTAGACATTTATATGCTTTACTTTTGTAGGAATATCCTAGAAATATACCTCCATCACCTTTTACATCAAATTTTCCTTTTCTAGATTATTTCAAGATATAACATTTGTTGCCAAATACTTTCAAGTAACTTACATTGGGTTTGTAGCCATACCATAATTCAAAGGGAGTTTTGTTTGAGTCCTTCTTCAACTAAACTTGGTTCAAAGTATGAACTACAGTGTTGATAGCTTCCTTCCAGTACTTGATAGCAACATTCTTCTTATATATTAGTGTTCTTGCACAATCCATGATGGATCTATTTCTTTGTTCAACTATTCCGTTCCGCTCAGGAGTACTAGGGGCTGATACTTCTCTTTTGATTCCTCTTTCAATGTAGAAATTGTTGAATTCATTTGAGATGAATTCACCACCTCTATATGATCTTAAGCATTTCAATCTTTTTCTAGTTTCTTTTTCTACTCTATCTAGATACCATTTGAATTTCTCAAAAGCTTCTACTTTTTCTTTCAGGTACATAACAATCATCGTTCTAGAATAATCATCAACAAAAAGAATGATTTATTTTTCTCCATGATAAGTTTCTATTCCAATGGGTCCACATTAATCAGTGTGAACAATTTCCAAGAGATCTTTTGACTGATAGTTTTTTCTCTTAAAACTAGTCTTTCCCATTTTACCAATTTGGTAGTTTTTTCATAATCCAACATCATGTTTCTTCAAACTAGGGATACCTCTTACTCTTTTGAGTTTTCTTATCTTGACTATATTATCAAAGTTTACATGACATAGTCTTCTGTGTCATAACTAGCTTTCTTCTACTTAAGCCATAAAACATGAACAATCACCAAGATCAAGATAAAATAGGTTACCTTTTGTTTCTATGCCTGATCCAATTAGATTTCCTTTATTAGCCAACAGTCTTGCCTTACCATTCATGAACTCTACCTTGAATCCAATGTTGTTAACCTATGCCACACTTAGTAAATTATTTTTTAGTCCTTCAACCCAATAGGAATTGTTACATATGAGTTCATTGGTTAATGAGATACAACCTTTTCCTTTTATGCAAAAAGGTTCACTATTTCCAAACCTTACACTACCTCCATCATAGTGTTCAAAATGTTCAAACTTAGTTTTATCTCTAGTCATATGGTGAGAAGATCCACTATCTATGATCCATGTGTCATTTTTGGTAACATGAGAGACAAGTTCCATATTATCCCCTTCATCATTATATTCATCTTTTACAACAATATACACTATTTCATCTTCATTATTATCAAAATCTTTAGCCATACAATAATTTTTCTTACTTTTGTCTTTGTACGATTTGTAACCTTTGAATTCCTTCTTGCCTTTGCACTTGTGGCTTTTCTTCTCTTCCTTGCCTTCTTTGTTTGGACACCTAGCAACAATATGACCAATTTCTTCATAAGAAAAACATATTAGAGGGACTTTAAATTTTTACTTTCCTATGCTTCTAGAATATTTCTTTGCAAGTAGGGCTTCAACAATTTCAAGATCACTATTAGAACTTTCTTTAGTTTCTTCCTCACTTCTTGATTGATTGTCTTTTATTTTCTTTCCCTTTTCCTTGAGTGGCAGTTTAGCTTCAAATTCAAATTCAATATTCTTGGAAGCAGGAACATAGTTGTCAAAGTTGTCTAGTTCAAAAGCTATCAATCTTCCTACTAGGGAATCCAAGCCTATCTTGTTATTTGGATCACATCTCTTTTCTTGAATAGTAGATACTCTGATTGCATATTTGGGAAGTAAAGTTTTGAGTATTTTACTTACAACAGTTTCCTCTTTGATTTCTCCTCTAGATGCTCTGATTGCACTGACACTAGCTTGGATTCTTTATGCATATTTTTGCAACATTTTAATCTTCTCTCATTCTCACTTGATCATATTGTCCTCTAAGGCTTTCTGCTTTGGCACTTCTTACATTGTCATCTCCTCCATAGATTTCTTTTAGTCTGTTCCACATATCAAAAGTAGTTTTACAATCTTTGACCTCATCAAATTTAGCATAACTAAGAGTAGATGCAATATCAATCATCATGATGTTATGGTTCTTTTTCTCAACAATATCTTTAACTGATAATATTCTAGTGGGAGTTTTGTATTATTCATCAAGGTATTTGCATCCTGAGTCATTGATGGTAGCTAGATAAAGCCTCATAAGTCCTTTACATGCCACAAAGTTGTCTCTATTCAACTTTAAAATTTCTCTTTTGTAACACATCTTGATCCTTAGCTTAGGTCCTTGAAACCTTCTCTACAAGCACCAAAAGCTTTGATACCAATTGTTGGAAATATAAGAGAAAAAAATGAGAGGGGAGGGGTGAATTAGTTACTACTAAAAAATTTCCTAGATCCCTTAGATGTCAAGTAAAATTCAGACTAATAAAATGATTATTGTTGATACTCGGTAAGCATAACAAAATTATTGTAACTCGATAAATGTAGAATGTGTATTACTTAGCATATCTTAAGATATTGTCAGTAATTTATTTGCAAGCATGAAAGAAATAACATGAACACATATGAAACCAAGATTTAACATGAAAATATAATTTAGGAAAAACCATCAATTTAACTAGTTACTATTTTTCACTCTTCTGAAGCAAGCCCTATTAGGAGCCAATCCTATTAAAGGTTACAAAATACACTATTAGGTGTGACCCTGTTAAAGGATTTAATCACCCTATTAGGAGTGGCCTTATAAGAGGTCTTGAAACAATTCAATGGAGTTGCCACTTTGTTAGAGGATTTACAAATGGCTATTAAACCAACTCTATTAAGAGATTTTAAATTATTGCTACAATGGTTAGAGAGTATTAATGAAATGACATGATTGTGATGCAACTAAATTGCTGATTATAGATATTTATTTTGGCTTTATACTTGATCCTTCCTAATCAAATAATACTTTTTTGCTCCACAAGGATACTTTCTTATCCTTCAAGTTTGCTTCCTCTCTCTTTATCTCTTTCAACTCATTCAACTTACATATTTTGAAATAAAAAATTTACCTTTTACTTATACCTTCCAGATTGTCAAGTCATCTCAAATACAAATTAGAATAACCAATATTCATTACCATAGTTAGCTAGAATCAATAGGTAAAATAATTAAGCTTTACATGTCAAAATAAGAAAATCCTTTGGTGTCTAACCCAGCTTGGTAAAACTGATTTTGAAGTGATTTCCTGTGTTAACCAATAGTAGCTTGGTTAACACTACAATTTTGCAAAATTCTTTTGTTAACCAAGTGAACTTAGTTAATACTAACTCTGTTCACTTTTCCTTTTGTTAACTAAGTGAACTAGTTAACACTAGCTCTATTTAATTTTCCTTTGTTAACCAATTGAGCTTGGTTAACATTATTTTCTACATAAGTTCCTTTGACACCTGAGTGGGCTCAATAGATACTGCCTTCTGTATAGAGCAAACTCAGGAACACTCGGTAGACAAGGAAAACTGTCTTCACTGACCAAGTGAGCTTGGCATCCACTAGCTAACAACTGATATGACATTTTTGTAACATCAAAGACAACACACAATAAATAAATTGTATCCAACACCATCTACCTCTAAAGGAGAGAGCTCTCTCCCTCTCTAAGTACCCTTTTTTTGAGCTAATGTTATGTTGCAAGTTTTTGACAAATTTCTTGGATCACTTGAGGATAACTTCTATTATTCTTACCTCATTCTTGCATCCTTCATCTTAGCACTAGATTAATTTAGAATATATTAATTTCCTTTGTAATAACATAGCTCACATAGCCTAATTAGCAATGGTTGTAACACATTCATCTTGTTTATCTTAGTTGCATTCTTGCATTTCATCATAGCATAGTTCATTCTTGCATTGCATGTTTGAGAGCTCTCTTGGATATTTTTACTCTTGTTATTGTCTAAGGAATCTTCTATTCCATGGTTTACTAATAAGGGTTGTGTCTCTAAGGCTCAGCTAAGAGCTCCTCATATGTACAAACACATACCTTTGTACTCTATAGATAGGGAGCTCTAAGCCACCATTCATGTATTCCAATCTATGGGATACCTTGGATAGAAGGATTTAGAGAAGTGTAGTTCCTTAGTCTACAATATGTATATTTTACTATGTAAAAAATTCATTTCCTTTGATTGGAAAAGTATAATGAGATAGGAACCAACCTTCTATAAATAAATTAAATGACTTGATCAATATATTGGGAGAAAATTTTGAAGCCATAATGAATAACTATTTTGAGGAGTTCAAAATTAAAATGAGAAATAGAATGGGAATCACTAAGTTGGTCGTTGATAAGTATTATGATGAGGTATGTTTTTTAGTAGATACAAATTTTGTACATGCTCAAAAAATAATACCAAGAGTCGTGTGGTTAAGACCCATGCCTTATGAAGTCAATGTTGATGAGGTTTCAACAGTAATGACTGCACTTTTGATTGAGGACGTTGATGCTAATATTGAGCATAGAATTAAATGTAGAATCCAATATGCCTAAGACTAAGAAGAAGAGAAAGAGAAAGACTCTTGAGGACAAGAAGAATGAAGAAGTGGAAGGATCAAGACCACCTGCAGAGGCTAGGGAAGGAAGAGGAAAATAATTGGCTATCATCAAGCCTAAGGAAAAAAAAGCAAAGAAAGGTAATAATTATTGATCCTAAGGTAAAAGATGATCTTAGTAGAGATGTGAAGAAAGTTGTCACATCTTAGAAGCCAAAAATAAAAATTACAACAAGATTTAAGACAACTTAGTGCTAGAAAGGCCAGAGTTTCCATTGCACCAAAAGATCGACTTGTCAATGCTTGATACAACCAATTGTCTTATAGAACTATAGGAGGTGGTTAAGCCATGTCACAAACCCTATAAGTAACACTAGCCCAATATCAAAAATCCCCCTCCTAGTGCCACTCACCATGGCCTGCGGGATTTGAACCTATGACCAAGATCTACTACCAATTGTTAGAAAGACCAGAGTTGTCATTGCACCAAAAGATTGACCTGTCAATGCCCAATACAACCAATAGTCTTATAGAACCATAGGAGGTGGTTAAGCCATGTTTCAAACCCTATGAGGGACATTGGACCACTTCCAAAACTTAGCCCCTATCTATCAAAGCTAAAGGAATTAGTCCATCAAAGAAGAGACTGAACAACTCATGAGAGAAGAATATACAAGAGAGGCCAAGGAAAAAAATGACCATTGCATAAGAGGAGGAAGAAAATGAAGAGACCGAGTTTGAAAAACTAAAAAAATTGCAAGTTGTAAAGAGACTCCCTCCAATGACTATAGATCATGTATGTGAAAAGGTTAGAGAATCATGAAATTTTGCAAGATTCAAAGATATTAATTATGATTCTTTAAATAATGACGGTCAAGTTAAAATTGAAGAAGATATGATAGATATGATAGTAAAATTTAGATGTACATCCTTGGAATTGGGAGATGGATTCCGAAGGGGTTTGTACAAATGGACAGATGCCAAATAGAAGTGGGCAGTATCCAATGGAAAACAAATAAGAGAGACTAAATTGGTACAAGCTATACCAGATTTAGGGTAGACACATATGTCCATAACCCTTAAATATTTTGTGAACAAATTTATGCCAAGAGATAGGACATATAATTTTTTAAGAATAAAGCTCATGAAGTTGAGTAGGACAATATTGAGGTGTGGAAAGAGGTATTTGGAGTGATTACTCCAACAATAGAAGATAGAGAAGGTAGAGATGCAATTGAATTTGATGATGCATACAATGAAGAGGCCACTAAATTAATTGAAGAGATCAAGCAACTAGTGCATCAATATGAACAATAGGAGGTTGTTACTATCAAAGAGATATTTGACACACCTTCACTGAACAAAAATGTGCTAACTAAGGAAGATATGAAAAATGTCATATTAGACACAATTCTACCTTGTACAAATCTAGTTTTGCTACAAGTTGTAAATTATCCAAAGATTGAGACTGCAAAGATTGATAAAGTAGAGGTTACATTAGTCATAGATGATACAAGAATTGAGCAACATGGCAAGACAATAATTGTATTTACACAATTAATTTATATGCCTATTCTCCAAAAAGTAGAGAAAAATGAAAGGGTCAAAAGCACAAAGATGGAAATACACTAGGAGACACCAAAAGAGAAAGAGGCTTCACTAGATCTTGTATAATTTTTGAGTGCAAAGACTGCAAAATTAAGGACTAGTACACCTAAACAATAGTTGACACCTACTCAAGGGAGGAAACAATAGGCAATAAGATCAAGTGAGAAGGGGAAATTATTTCAACTATTTCTACCTAGTAATACAACCCCCAAATCTCATATTTTAACTCAATCAAAGGAATTAGATGATAAGTTAGTTAGTCTAGATGAGGTAATTACTTTACCCATGTATGAGTTGAATAAATTGACACTTGAGGAAATGTAGGAACTAGAAACCTTGTTAAGTCACAAGGAAAAGAAAGAACTAAGAAGAGAGCATAAGAAGAAATAGGTATGACACACTATTAGAGATATTTTATGGATGCATTTGGCATAAATGACTTAGATGGTCAGCATCAAATTTTGAATTAACTAGTATATATAGTTGATAAAGTATAGATTGGGGGTATTGAAACCAATGATAATATAATACAATGGTCTAAAGAATATTTGAACACAAAATTTTGGCAAAATTCTCTAATGAAATTGTAAATAGATAGGTAGAGATTTCCAAATTAGTCACAAAATTAGAAATAATTTTGAAGACTATTCATTCATTGTACATGAATTGAGTGATGTTGATATTTTTACACTTGAAAATCAACCTTCCATTTATTTATTAAATTCTAATATGAAGGAAAGTGCTATTTCATTTGGCAAGAATGTAAGTTCAAGCTCACTCTCATATAATAAGTTGACAACTTGCCAACAAAGGTTATTCAAGCTCATGGCTAGGGATAGTGATATTAGTAACAAGTTGATCCTAATTTAATTTTAGTTATTACCCAATTTGGAACTCACTCATAAAGAAGTTTCTATTGCACATAATATTTTGAAGGACACCTATTTTGTAGACATTGAAGGACTCATTGATCTAGCTGCTGAGTTAGAAATTAAGTTTCTAGATTTGGAGAGCATAAGGGAACAGTGGAATAAAGGCTATGAAAACATTGTGGTAGGCCACAAATAATTTCTTGATAAGCATAAACTAACCCTAGCATCCCCAAGCCATTAGTGATAAAAATAAGGGGGGAATGAAGAATAAAGGGAAAATGAGAAGAATAACAAGGAGGAAATACATGTAGAAGTCAAAGACATAAGAGGTTACAACATCCATATTTTACAAATTTAGATTATAATTTTACGGGGAGTATTTTTTAATACAATGACTATACATGAAAAAGTGTTTTTGTCACTAATGTCAAAGGGGTGTTTTTTTGATCTCTAATCCTATGTTGTCTATTACTGTCTAAAAACTTAGTCATTTACTAGGCAAGGATAAATAGTCATCACTATGACCAACTCATCTAGTAAAGGCCAAGCATAACAAAGGACTTATTTATTTTACAATACATGCTGAAAAAGTTAGTGATTTGTGAGCACCCTAGTTGAGCTTGAACATTTATGTAAGCTGGGTTATTGTTGGCTATTTTTTGCCTCCATTTAGGCCATCACTGATACCTAATCCAAGAGATCTTTAGTGGGCTTGATTCCTTGCAAAGGGATGTCATTGTTCTAAGGTTGGTAGCTAACATTTCATGTTAGCTCAATTTTATTATGGTCAGGTTGATTGGCTATGAGATCCAATGGATCCTGTGTTTTTGCATACTATCTCAACATCCCCCTAAAAACATGAGATGCTAACATGCATCACCATTCTGACATTTCCTCACTCTGCAATGTCTTGGCAAGGCTCTGGAACTTAGAATTGTACCATGTGAAAGAGGGTCCCATCTATGATGCTTAAGTTATCCCATTGTGCACATGTGAAAATAAATGATAAAGATTCAATAAAGGATTGAAAGAGCATCATCTATTCTATCAAGTGGCAAGGTGTGGGATGCTTATAAGTGTCACCTTTTTGGCATTTCCTCACTTTGTAGTGCCTCTACCAGACTCCAAATCTCAAAATTGTGCAAGATTCTGCCACACATCACCATTTTAGTGCCTCCTCATGATGCATTATTTCTTCAACTCTCTAAAGCCCAAAATTTCCTCATGCTACCATGCAAATTTCATGATAGTCATTGGATCCAATGTATCTTGGGGGGTCTCCTAGCTACATTTTAGCCATCCATCTCAAAGAGAGGATCTATATTGATAGTGAAATTTTAATTTGTCATTATGGGAGATTCTCACCACATCTAGACCATTAATTTCAATGGGAAATCTTCATTGACAAACAATATTCCATTTTAGGAAAATTAGATTCATCCTATGATCAACTCTATAATTTTGCAGGCAGATAAAAAAATCTTGTTATCCCTCTCATAGTTTGTTTGTCCATGGCATGCCATCGGGGTCAATTCTTCTATGTTGAGTGACTTCTTAGGCCTTGTTTCCATAGTGTCAATGAACTCCATGCCTATTTAATTCACTTCATGATTAGGATTTGACCTCTTATAGCTAGATGCATCGTCCTTGTCTCTACTTGTCACTTCTAGTAGCAATTGCACTTCATGATTAGATTTATTTTTTATTCTTTAGTTATTGCTTCCTCTACAACTTGACTCCACCATGGTTGGGATTCAAACTCAATGTAAACATTAGAGTTATTCTTGAACTCTATAAAGGCAAGTTGTAAATATTTCTTAAGGGTTCTTCTTTTATTGTATTTTGTAGCAGCATTAGGCTCTGCAACTCTTGCCTTCCATTAATGAAACAACTCTACTTTTTACATCTTCTTGTCATTTATAATTTATACATGTATCTTGCCTTGTTTTGAATGCTTCTTTCCTACTTAGATTAGAGTTATATGTTGTGTTTAATCTATTGATAATTGTTGTATTTGAAAATATCCTTCCTTTCAACATTTGATCAAATCCAAACCTGTATGTGAGTTATGAGAGGGTAGAATAGAATCAAGATCTATGTATTTTGGTATTTCATTCATGTGTTTTATAGTTGTGGGCAGAGATCATAACCATAATTATATCTTGGTACATCATCGCCTTTCCCTTTCAAAATTTTGCTTTCTATTTCTCTCTCCCTTTTCCTCTCAAGCAGTAGTTTAGGTGTGTCCAGATAGTGAGGAAGTCATCCTTCTCTGGTGTTCAGCCTTAGAGTGCAAGTCCCACACTTGGAGGCTACTTCCAAGTTAGACAAGGTCACTTGAGGGTCATACCTCAAGCAAGGGTGTAGACTATTGTGTCAATAGTTATCTTAGTAGAGGCTAAGTAATTTGAAAATATAGGTTTTTTTTTAGTGAACATAGAAGCTTATGCATATAAAAGCTGAGTGCTAGTATGATTGTTATCAATGACTCAGTGTAATTACATTTAGATGTTGAGTAGTTTAGTTTTATCATATGATTTCATAATTCCATAAACAACTATGTAAATCATTTTGGCTAACTTCCATATGAGATTTAATATTTGTAGAGGTAGTTAAGATGGAGATTACACATTTTTACATAAGGTAATAATCCTGAGAAATGCAGATCAACCAATAAGAAAATTAGATACAATGTCATGACCCCTCCTAAAAAGAATCCTATAATTATTAGATAAAATATAACAATAATTCATATACTATTCCTAAAGAAATAATATTGATAAACTATAAATATTTATGATCTATTTATTTTACTTAATTATTTATATTATTTATATGAATATAATGAAATTAGTATTCATAATAATAATATCAATATATATAGAGTGAACAAACACTATAATTACACTATAAACCAATAGAGATTATAATATATTTAAATATAATCGTATTTGAATAAATATACCATTAATGATAATAAATTGATTAATAAATTAATCGATATAATAATATATATGAATAAAATATATATTGATTATTCTCACAAGGAACATTATTAACGACTATATAGATAAAATAGTCCATTCATTCAACATAATTATACCAATCATAATATTATAAATATATTCCTAATAGTAATGATTATTAGTAATATATATTAATAAATTATTATTATTATGTAGAAATACATTAATTAATATATATATTTATATGCCTAACCAATGGCATTTACATTATATTTAAATATAAACTTAACAAACATAATACATACCAAATCAACGTATATAAAGGCAATAAGCAAAATATGAAACAAATGGGTAAACTTTCCATTATGCTAAGGGGCACGACTACTCTATTCATAGATGCTTCACAGTAGTATTTATGAGAGTACAGAGTATGGTATTTAGAAAGACATTGACTAGCATATTAAAAGGAAGGTACAGACATTTCAGACAGGCGTTGAATTCCTCATTTGGCATTAATAGAGGTGACGACATCCCATTTGGAAAAGGTTACAATAAGTATAGAGAACATACACGGAAGGAAAAACATCGAATAGATGGAGGAGAATTAAAAAGGAAATAAACCAAAGTAAAATTGGGAGTCCATCATGTGAAAACCAGTCACATCACTAGCAAAAACACCCCCCCTTAGCGCAGATCCATGTGAAGCCCTTGTACGCTCAATACAATAAGCAAGAAACATCACTATTGTCTCAACCTTATCGTGAAGGCAGAATTATTGAAGTTAAATTAAATTATTAATAAGAAAGAATATTAAGTTGATATAGTTATAAATATAATTTATAATTATATTAATTATTCTAAGATTGGAATTAAGTTGACATACAACAAGGAGAGAGCTATAATACAATTGATCTCCAAGTTATCAATAATCATATTAATTATTTAAAAGGATTGAAATTGCTTGAAGATAACTACAAATTCCATATAATTCCAACTATAAAATGAATATTTGAAACCTTTAAATTGGAACCGAGAGCAACTAGAGGTATAGCTAAAAAGGGGACATTACATACAACCAATAATAAAATTAGATACAAATGTTAAAAGAACATCTATCTAAGGAATATTCTAACCCTAGAATTAGTATGAGTTAGTGATAGAGGAGAATATGCATGTGTGAATGAATGTGCAAGTGAAGAATTGAACAAGAACATAATAGAGCAAGAAAGGCTAAGTCTAGAATCAATTTAGAGAAGGGAAATCAAAGTACCAAAGGACAAAAAGGAGATATAAGATTGAGAGAACATATCATACATTGTACAAAGGAGATCCAAAATCATCTTGTACAGAAAATTGAGGTTCAAGTATTGAATCAATTTTGAATCAAGAAAAATCTCTTAATCAAGTGATCCTAATAGGTCTATGTAAATCTCCTAATGGAGTCCTTACTTAGTTGTAAGTGTGAAATCCTTTAATAGGGTAGAACTTAAAATTCTTGAAGCTTTTAACATGGTAGACCCCTCACAGGGTGGATCATATATTATGATCAAACATTGTAACCATGATAGATTAACTTTATTGTTGCAATAGTGAAGATTTGTGGATTTCATCCTCACCCTAGTCTTACCTTCACCTTGAAGTGTTTCTAGGTTACCAAATCAATTGTGTTATGTGTTGAATCTTTCATGGGTGTTATATATTTCATTTACTATTCAACATTACAATTTTAATGTTAGATCTAAGATACGAGATGAATTAGGTGGGAATTCAGTAATTTGATTTTTGGAAGTTAAAGTTTAAGATTCTGATTCACACCCCTCTCAATATCTTTTTTCCCAATAATCCTTCCAACAATTGGTATTAGAGCTCAATTCTCTTGAAAGAATCCTAACAACTTAAGAGGATCAGATCATGGAGATGGAGGAATACATGTTGGGAGATTATTGAGAACTAGATGATTGAAATCTAGATCATATTGTAAAAACTTGAAGGAGAAAGAGAAGAGTTAAGGAAATCACTAACAAAAAGGATATATATAGAAAATTAATGTAATAACATTCAATACAAGGAAGTAGGCATAGAAGGACTACTTGATAGTGGAAAGACTAGTGATAACAGTGAAGCGATAAAAAAATTATTGGAGAAGAAAAATACTCTAAGAAAAGAGGCAAAAGAACTCAAGATAGAATAGGGAACTCAATCAATATTACTATGTGAAGTAATAGAACAAAAGAAAAAAGATGAAGAAGAAAAAGTTGTGGTTAAATAAGACAAAAGATAGATATCAATCAAACTTGAAGACTGATTATTTAAAGTATAGAAGCTCACAAATAATTAGTTGGACATGATAAATAAATTGATTGTTGCTACTCAAGAAGCAAATATAAAGGAATTGGAGATCAAAACCCTAAGGTCACAAAATGAGGAACTGAGAAGTGATTTAAGACATGAAAAGGAAATTATGGAAAGAATGAACAAACCAAGTGAAGTTGTTAAAAACTTTGAAGAATTTACGAGATCGCCTAGAACAAAAGAGACCTCTAGATTGGGATACAACAAGTACTCTTCTAAAGAAGGAGAATCATCAAAAAGTGGAGAACAAATAAATGCTAAAGAAGAACCTACATGTCATCATTGTGGTAAAATTAGACACACAGAAAACATTTGCAAAAGTAAGAATGGTATGCAAACTTCTTAACCTAAGCCTATTAGTATTTTTTCTAAATGCAAGAAGGTAAAACATCAAGCACATAAATGTAGACCAAAGAAAAATGATTCATTTACTACATTTCATGGACATGGATATAGATTCAAGAAAAAATTCAATTGGACACTTGAGAAACAAACACATGCACCAAGAAAGGAAAATCCTACAATTGGGATTACAATACATGGTATAGTTGTCACTATTGTGAAGATTTTGGTCACATCCTAGAGAATCACATCATGACACATTTAAGAGGAAATTACAAGAAGTGGCTCTATGGAGAATTAGTATGTTTTATTTGTCTCAAAGTTGAACATATTAGTAAAAATTACATAACAAGAGCACTACCACCAAGGAATGGTAATGCCAAGGTTGAGGAAAGAAAACATGGATATAAATAGTGAAAGCTAGAAGGAGTGGAGCAAGCAAAGAAGGGATCACCCAATCCAATGGATTAGGTAATCACACTACATCTAACTGAATAAAAAAGGTATGTATGAACTATAAATTTAATGACATATCTTACATTGGTTCCTAACATAGATGTGGTAAAAGTTCATATCTTTATAAGTTAAGATGCATTAAAGAACATATTCATAAAAATGGGAAAGTAAAAGAGAATCATTTGTTGCGTAAAGTATCGAGCATCAATGGTACAATCTATATTGACTAAGATTTGCAATAAGATTGAGTGATCAAGGTAGTTGATGTATTAACCAAATGAATTAGTGTTGGCCCAGTAAGGCAACCTTGACTAAAAATGTATGGAGACCTAGCTTACTATCCTACACCAATCAAGTACAAGAGAATTTATTGCAAACCTAGAATGGAAATTTGAAGTTATTTATTGAATTTGAGCATACATTTTTTTTATCACCAAGAATTTTCAAAGCTCACAAGTAATTTAAAGGCAATCAAGGTGATTTTCATGATGAAGCAAGAAAATCAGAGTGGAGCATTGACACATTTGTTAACATTAGTAAGTGATACTTTTTGGTGCTAAGTAAATTTTTTTCAAAAGATATCATAGAAAATTTTATTTCTCAAAACCATAATTCAAATGCCATCATTGAGAAAAATGTTGAGGGATAGGAACACTCAAATTGTGAGGATTAATCAATGTCCTCCACCAAATTCCAAGGGTAGTATAATTGTTGAGAAGATTGAAGATGATATTGGTGCCCTGTCAATAATTCCACCTAAAGTGTTAATAATTCAAGATGTAAGATCTTGTTACCTATGAAAAGTAGGAGAGACTAGAGATTTTGAAATAAGGGTAGCTTATGAGAAGCTATGCAAAAATGGAGTCTTGAAAGATAAGAAAAAAATAGTTGCCGAGAAAGGGCTTATCCATGACCTAGGGTTCTCTAAGGGTCCATTTGGCAACAAGAATACAAGTAGAATAGGCATATGTAAATTCTTAAAATTTTGAATTCTTCATTTGGATGCACCAAATCAGAATTAGAATATGAAGTTAAATAGGAATATGTATTCCAATTTTAGCCCAAAAATGGGCTTTTGCAATTCCACACAAATAGGTGTTATTAGAATATGTATTCCTATTCCACGTTTATTTATTTTTAAAAACATAAATTTTGGGGTCCACAAATTCCCCATCAAATATTGGCTGAACCAAACAGAGATCAAGAATACGTAGCCCCATTTTCTATTCCAGAATAAGTATTCTAGAATAGCTATTCCTATTCCCCTATTCCTCTTCCCACAGCCAAATGAGCCTTAAAGTTTTTAAGGTAGAATGAATAAAGGTCATGCTTAGTCATATTCAAGACATGAAGGTATGGTTAGAAGGAGGACTAATCAAGATTAATGAGGCCATAATATGTTGAGTAGTTGGCTACCCTACCTTGGATTGATCCAAAAGCTTTAGGAGCACAATAAAGAATGAAATTGAAAAAATAACCAAAGAAAAGTGGAATGGTAGAGGAATTCCAATTAATGGGATAAAAGATCATGTAATTGAACTCACAATTCATGTGATTGCACACAAGTTTTTCCAATCCATCTCAATGAACAATGTGCCATGCATTGTAGTGGATTTGAGATATAAAATTGTCAAGTAGAATCATACTTAGGACCTTGCTGAGCTACAATTGCAACAATTATCAAAGAACCTAGAGGCAATCAAAAAAGAAAAGAATACATCATGTAAGTTTAGATCTTTGCTAGTATGTATATTTTTGTATGTACATTTCCTTCAATTGGAACAATATCATGGAATAGGAACCAACTTGTTGTAGAGAAATTAAACAACTTGATTAATATTTTTGAATCTAGAAATTTGGTATGAACGTAAGATTAATGACTGTGATTAAGCAACAAAAGATGGAAGAATCTAGAAGCTTGAAGAAAACTATATAAGGAGGAGATGAAGAAAGTTTTAGGTTGTTGGTTAAGAATTTATTCAAGGTTGTTGATGATGCTCATGTCATTGAGTTTTGAATGTTGATGAATGCAAAGTATTATGAAGTAAAGAATTGAGCTAGGTGAACCAAGAAGAGTAGAGGAAAGATAATAGGTAGATTTGGTGAAAGAGTGAATCAACCAAGTGAATAAAGAGAAGGAGAAAGAGAAAGGAATATAGATCTAAAGAAGCAAAGGTAGTTAATTTCTTAATAGATCATTTCTACTATTACTATTAAATCATTATAGCAAAAAATCTTGAAAGAATAGAGTGGACCTAACAAGTCTATTAAATTATATATGGTAACATCAATTAGTGGTGCTTGTAAGTCATTTAAATTAGGCCACTCTTTAGTTAAGAACAAGGAGTGATAATTTCTAGATGATCTTTTGGTGAAATTCTCTAACAAGGTCACTTAATAATCTATATGTAACCTTTAACAAGGTTGGCTCCTAGTAGAGCTCACTTCAGAAGAGTTAATATATTTGGCTTGTTGTTGCAAGGTGGCTTTTCGCTTCACACAGTTTCCATGTTAAAATCATGGTGTCAAGTGTGTGAATGTTATTTATGTTGCAAGTTATTTTACATGTTTTATAGTTTACTACAACTCGATAATAACTAAGTAATCACTACGTAATAACTCAAAAGTTTACTAATACTTGGTAATGCAAGGACCAATTAGTTAATAGTTTGGATTAAAGTCAATGGAAAAGTTAATTAATGATATCACTGATGATTGTTGCTAATTTTATGAAGTTTTATTACTACTGAAATAGTTTGAAGGGACTTTATGGTACCTTGACATTACTAATTCACCACCCCTCTCAATTATCTAATAGAATATAAGTCTTTTTAATAAATGGAGAAAAGGTTTCATCTAATCCAATACCCTTTTATTGTACAAATCATTTTCCAACTATTTGAGCTTTAATATTTTCTTATCTCCATCCTCTTTTTTTAGCCTATAAATCCATTTCTTTTGTAAAGCCCTTTTACCTCCATGTAACTTAAATAAATCCAAAGTCTAATTTTTTAGCAAGGGGTCCATTTCTTTTGTCAATGTACTCTTATAGAATCTTTGTATCCATCTATACAACTTCATCATATCCTTCTAGTTCACCAATATCTATTAATAAAATCGAGTACATAGATGAAGAGAATCTTTTGGAGGTCTACTTATCCTTTTTGACTATCAAAAATTCACCAAGGTTTGTAGTATTTGTTGTTGTTGTTGTTTTTGTTATAGAGCATGAGTTACCATTGGAACATCATCCTTTTGAGTATCATCCAATACTGCACAATAATTTTATTTCTTCTCATATTGTTGAAATAGACCTTTGTATAACACTTTCTCATTCAATGTGATATCTTCTCTTACAATTTTATGATTTTGAAAATCCTAAACTCTATAGCCACATTCATCAATTCCACATCCAAAAAATACACATTTCTTAGATGTAGCTTATAGATCAGTTCTATTTAAATTTGAGCAATAAAAATCCATAGATTTTGTAGAACACCTACATGTAAGAACCTATCACAAAGAAGTAAAGACAAACGAATGCAAGGGTTAGGCTCTGAAAATATGCAAAAATATATTTATCAAACTAAAAGAATGAATTGAAAATACAAGAGATGAATCCTTATAGAGGAGATTGTAAAGCTAAAAGGGAAACCCTAAGAGGTAAAAGATATTTAATAATTATTATTTAATTATTAAATGGAAATGCAAGTGCATAAAGGGAAATATTAAGAAGGGAGTAAAGATAATTTAATCAATGTAATTAAATCAATTATATACTCTAACACATCCCCTTAAGATGAGAAATAATGAAGCTACAAACAATGTGAAAAAATGAAAGAAAAATATAATGTTGAAAGAATAAATGGGTCCAAACAACATGGTTGGATGAGGTACTCAACACAACCGCATCTCTGTAAAATTCAAAAATAGAGAAAGCCATGTAGGAAAAATTATTCACATGAATGATGATAATATTCCTATGGGGTAGTATCATAGCATTTCTGGAGTATGTGAAAGATTGTTAGTATGATCATATGTTGCATTCATGATAGTGTTTTTCATTGATGTCAACATGTTAGTTATTCTATGAAGACTAAAAAAGTAGCAGACAAAGATTGAGATCGTATGATTAAAGGACTAAAGATGAGGTCAAGCGTAGTTGAGGACATATTCAACATAATGTCTTGATGTCATAGATAAAAGAACATGCAAAAAGTCAAAGAATAGTGACAATTATTCAATATTTATAGAAGATAGTATACATACAAAGTTCTTGAGAAGTGGTTTTTGGTAATAAGATTATATCTCCTAATAGGGATAGAATTTGGTTAAGTGCAATTAGATAGAGGTAGAAGACATCATGATGATGATGTCAGTGAGCATGCAAAGTTTAAGGTTGCACATGTGAAGATTTATGAAGACTGTAAGCTAAGAATGTTATGAAATTATGAAAAGATATAATTTAATGTGTATTATTTTATCTTAATGAGGTCCTATTGTAATTGTAAATTAGGAGAGCCTCAATGCTGACTCATTAAATTAATTTAAGGACTTTGTATAAAGGAATTTTTTTTTCATTATGATTAAGTAATAAAATTAATTGAGGTAAGTAATAGAATTTGTGAGTGTGAATTATATGCAAGTAAAAAATCTAAAGGATTTGTGTGATGTGACATTATAGATCTGGTATTAAGATCTAAGCAGTATTTGGTGCTATAAAGGCATAGTGAATGAGAAAAGTGATTAAGTTTGGTAGAGAGTGCTAGTGGACAGTTGATCATATGGTACTTTTTTGAAAGAAATAATATAAAGGCCAGTTTGATGGTGAGTTTGGTAGTTTTTCTCCTGAAGCTATTTGGATAATGGGTCCTTCTACCTTCCAGAACTCCTAATAGGGTTGGAAAATCCTCACAAGGATTCAAAGTCTCTTAATAGGGATTGATATGTACTAAATGTATTTCATTGGCTCCTAACAAAGTTCATCCTCTTGCAAGGAACTTATATATTTATACATAATTTTGTGGGTACCATCCCCACCAAGGTTTTCTCTTTGATCAAGGGTTTCCCTAATAAAAAAATATGGTGTTATAATTGTATGGTTATCTTCTTGTAGTTATTAAACTTACATATACATATTTCAGATTTACTCAGGATAAAAAAGTTATTTTGGGTTATGTGTAGGATCATGGTGGGCTAAACTATATCCTTATGTGAGAGTGCAAAATAAACAAATCAACTTTATGTCAACTTGATGTGCAATTTTGAACTAGTTATGAAGTTTATATTAAAAAGTTGTAAGAATAGAATCTCTAGGAAATTGAATGTAGTTTCTAAAATAGTAGGCCTTATCTAAAAATAATTTAATTTGATTGATTAAAAATTCATATTTTAATTGTACAATGTTACAAAACCTTCAGGAAAAAATAAGAAGTAGGTGTATCTCTGACCACCTTAATCGTAATCAAATACTAATATTTTTTAATAAAATTTTAGATATAAAAAGTAGTACTCATGCCTAGATGTGATGCATTTTTTTGGGTATTTTTATTCTAAATAAATAATTAATTATGAATTTTCTACCACAACACTATCAAGAAAAAAAGGCTTGTGTTAATTGACCAGCTTTACTAATTCAAGAAATTACAAAATTTAATTTTTCTTTTGTATTTATTTGTATTAGGTGAAACATAGAATGTGACACATCTTTTAGATTTTAAAAATGTTTTACAATATGAAAGTTATAGCTATTTTTCAATTAGTATGTATATTAGCATCTTATAGGCATCTTCATTTAAAATAAGTAATAAATACTTATCGAACTAATATCTTGACAACAAATATATCATTTCAAAGATGATAATATCCTCTACAAACCCTTTTTTATTATAGTAAATTCTATCAGCTTAGAAGTCATCAAATACATCATCAAAGTCTAAAACACCCCTAAATACTACAAATTCACATTTTTTGAGTTGACCAAGGAGGCTTGGTGATTACCAAGCCTAATCGGATATCTGAAATCCTCTGACCCAAATATGAAAGTGAATGACATGGAAAATGGAGGGTGGGGATTGAAAGTTGAGGAAGGGTCATGATTATCCTCTCCATGATCCACGTGATTACAAATTGTGATATTTAATAAATATATATAGTTTATAAGATATAGATTTATAATATATTATGTTAGGCATAGTATAGCATATTATATTATAATAAATTTTATTATACATAGTATAGAATATTATATTATAATATATTTTATTATATAGTATAACATAGCATAAATTTTTTTAAAATATTATATTATATTATAGGGTAAAAGTAAAAAGTTGTATCACCTTTTAGGCTGACATATCAGAATGACTAAATGTGAGTATTTCTATCTAAAAATCAATTTTGTTCAAACATATGATCTAGATAAATTTATTCTAGCTAAGTTATATATGGTCTTACACTTTACCAACTAGAAATGTCTATTAAATGCATGTTTTATAGTAGTTTATATCTAATTACTAAAGAAATAAAATTATTTCAGAAAAGTGGCATTTCAATAACTCTTACTATTTTTTAAGATAGTTTTTTAATAACATATAAACACCATTTTGTAGAGCTCATAGTCAAGAATATTCTCATGTAGAGTTTATAGTATTTTAATTAGATATGGCATATTATAATTGAAAAAATCTACAAACATGTATTTTAATACTCAAAAAATTATCGAGTTTGAGAAAGAAAAATATATTAAATCATATCAATTTTTTTTTAAAATTATATGACATTCTAGAGGAGAGAGTCCTTTTCTAGAATGTATAGATTTTCTCTAGGTTAGAATGTATTTATTTTGAAAAATGTGGTGGGAGATGAAAACTATTGATTTCGGGTGAGTTGAAATTTGAATAATTATAAAAGAGAAAATATAGGTCTAAAGCTAATTTTTAATTTTGATTGTTCTAGCTATATATGTTATCTATAACATAGTATGAGATCAAAGGGACATAAGTTTATTTCCATATAGTTTTGTGGTGGGAACTAGACCCCTAATTTTTAACATTTTTCAGTAACTAAAAAATTATCTATAAAAATTAGGAACATATATCAATTCTTATTCCAAATAATTATTGAAAATTATAATTTTAAACTTCATCCATTTCTACACATTTCATTGGTTCACTTCATTTTCAAATTCAAAATAATAATACCAATTTTCTATCATTGAAGGTAAATAGTTATACTTTTGTTAGCCTTTTCCTTTCCAAAAGGGTGACACAGGTTTGTGCTTTTACCTTATAAGATTTAGTATATAAGATATTAAAGCCATATTATATATAGGGAAAAATGTTTCTTTGACACAAATGAACAAGTATGATGTGTCCCTTGGGATCCTAGGACCCCTAGGGATATATGTTGTCAAATGTGTCGAAATGGGTCACAGGTTATTTATTGATCCCTTTCAACCCTAGTAAACAAGCATAATGTGTCCCTTGGAGTCCTAAGACCCCAATGGACATATGCCATCATCAAATATGTTGAAAGGTGTCATAGGTTATCCTATGACCCATTTTGACCCATTTGAACAAGCGTAATATGTCACTATAGGTCCTAGGACCCCTAGGGATACACCCCTATGGACATATGTCATCATAAAATGTGCTGAAAGGGGTCATAGGTTATCCAATGACCCCTTTTGACCCATATGTACAAGTTTAATGTGTCCCTAGGGGTCCTAGGATCTCTAGGGACATATATCATCATCAAATGTGTCAAAAGGGGTCACAGGTTATCCAATGAACCCCTTCAACCCCTTGAACCCCTTCAACCAATGTAATGTGTTTCTATGGGTCCTAGGACCCCTAGGAAAGATGTTGTTATCAAATGTGTTGAAAGGGGTCATAGGTTATTCTATGACTCCTTTTGACACATACGAACAAGCATGATGTGTTGTTAAGGATCCTAGGACTCTCAAGGACATATGTCATAATAAAATGTCCTTTTGACACATATGAGCAATCATAATGTGTCCCTAGGGGTCCTAGGACCCCTAGGGAAATATATCATCATCAAATATGTTGAAAGGGGTTATAGGTTATCTAATGACCCCTTTTGACACATATGAATAAGCATAATTTCTCCCAAGGGGTCTAAGGACCCCTAGGGACATATTTTATCATCAATTGTGTTGAAAGTAGTCATAGGTTATCAAATGATCCCTTTCAACCCATATGAAAAAATGAAATGTGTCCCTAAGGGTCTTAGGACCCCTAGGGACTTATATCATCATCAAATTTGTTGAAAGGGGTCATAAGTTATCTTATGACCCTTTTCCACACATGTGAACATGTGTATGTTTCCCTATGGGTCTTAGGACCCCTAGGGACATATGTTGTCATCAAATGTGTTGAAAAAGATCATAAGTTATCCAATGGCCCCTTTCAACCCATATGAACAAGCATTATGAGTCTCTAAGGGTCCTAGGACCCCCAGAGACATATGTCATCATCACATGTGATGAAAGGGGTCATAGGTTATCCAATGACACCTTCCAACCCATATGAACAAGCATAATGTGTCCTTAGGGGTACTAGGACCATTAAGGACATATAACATCATCAAATTTGTTGAAATGGGTCATAGGTTATCCTATGACCCTTTTCAACACATATGAAAAAGTGTAATGTGTCCCTTAGGGTCCTAGGAACCCTAGGGACATATGTCATCATCAAATGTGTTGAAAAAGGTCATAGGTTATCCAATGACCCCTTTTGACCCATATGAACAAATTTAATGTGTCCCTAGGGGTCCTAGGACCCCTAGTGACATATATCATCATCAAATGTGTTGAAAGGGGTCATAGGTTATCCAATGACCCCTTTCAACCCATATGAACAAACATAATGTGTTCCTAGGGTCCTAGGACCCCTAGGGACATGTTTCATCATCAAATGTGTCAAAAGGTGTCATAGGTTATCCTATGATCCCTTTGAACACATATGAACAAGTGTAATGTGTCCCTAGGGGTCCTAGGACCCCTAGAGACATATGTTGTCATCAAATGTGTCGAATGGGATCATAGATTTTCCAATGATCCCTTTTGACCTATATGAACAAGCATAATGTGTCCCTAAGGGTCCTAGAAACCCTAGGAACATATGCCATCATCAAATGTGTCTAAAGGGATCATAGGTTATCCAATGACCACTTTTGACACAAATGAACAAGAGCAATGTGTCCCTAGGGTCCTATGACCCTTAAAGACATATGTCATCATCAAATGTGTTGAAAGGGGACATAGGTTATAATATGACCCCTTTTGACCCATATGAACAAGAAAAATGTGTCCCTGGGGGTCTTAGGACCACTAGGGACATATTTCATTATTAAATGTGGTGAAAGGTGTCATAAGTTATCCAATGAACCCTTTCAATCCATATGAACAAGTGTAATGTGTCCCTAGGGGTCTAAGGACTCCTAAGGACATATATCATCATCAAATGTGTCAAAAGGGGTCATAGGTTATTTAATGACCCCTTTCAACACATATGAACAAACATAATATATTCATAGGGGTCAGATCTATGTCATCATGAAATGTGTCAAAATGGGTCATAGGTTATCCAATGACCCCCTTTTAGTCATTTGAACAAGCATAATGTTTTTGTAGGTATCCTAGGACACCTAGAGACATATGTCATCATCAAATGTGTTGAAAGGGGTCATAAGTTATCATATGACCCTTTTTGACCCAGATGAACAAGTGCACTAGGGGTCTTAGGAGCCCTAGGGGCATATGTCATCATCAAACATGTCGAAAGGGGTCATAGGTTATCCTATTACCCCTTTTGATCAATATGAACAAAAAAAAAGTGTTGAAATACTATAGACCAAATATCTAATATATTATATCATATAATATAATATAATATATTAAAATGTAGCATAATATAATATTTAATATAATATAATATAATATAATATAATATAATATAATATAATATAATATAATATAATATAATATAATATGATACAATATAATATAATATAATGTAATATAATATTATATAATATGATATATTATATATGTTTAGATTAATGCATAAATAGGTTCTGAGGGGACCCAAAACCCCATACAAAAATAAAACATATATGAGAAGGATCACCAGGTTTTACAAGGACCTACAACTTAAAGTTCACAAAAAAGATTCAAAAAGCCAAGTTTTATATGGACATAAAACCAAAAAAAAATTAAACATAGTACTAACCCAGGTTTTACAAGGACCTAGAACTTAGAGCTAAAACTGTAAAAAGATGGAACTGACAAAAAATAGTAAACCATAACTAGCAACCTGACTAGACACCTACAAACCAGACCAGTAACTAGATAAGATCTTTAATGACCTTAGATAATTCCTTACTAGCCTCCATTGTGCTCTAAAGGATATCTTCCATAGTAGAACTAGGAGCCTCAACAACCACCTTCTTTGTACTTTTTCTCATTCTTTTTCTTGGCCCACTTGGAATCTTGGCCGCAACTACATCATGAGACGTAATCTCCTAATTACTCTTTTTCCCTAAACTGGTAGCCATGACACATAAGATGGAAGTCACCATCTCAATTTTTTTCCCACTATCTTTAACTAGTTGGTGAAGTTCCATTTCATACTCTTCAATTTTCTTAGGTATATTCCCAACTTAATTTTCTAGTTGGGTTTTCTTTATTTTTTCTTCTTCTAGTTCTTTCTTAATGTCACCCATTTTTTTTCTTTAGCACAATTATTTTTCTATAGAGCTAGGAGTCAACTTGGAGGGAAACATCCACTTTTAAGTTGAATTTGTGAAGGAAAGATAACTTCACCAAATTAGTTTCATCTCTGGTCTCATCACCAGACTTCTTACCATAATCATTGGTAATTTCTTGGGTTTCATTGAGATGGAGTTGATTCTTGGAATTTCTACCCTTTTGTTCCATTATCTCCTTCTGATTCTCTTTATTTGGGTATTGATCTTTAATGACAAGGGCTTTTCCTTCATCATTCTTCTCTATTTCTATATCCTTTAGACTCTTAACATTAAAAATATCCTTTTTGTGGGTGTAGGCTAATCACTTTGGTTCCCCTCATTCTGTTCTGAGGCTTTAGAGATAGATTTAGAATCCACGTTCCTATCTTTACTACTTTCCCCCTCATGTGTAACCACAAAAATATCCCTTCTTCCAGAGTACCCATCTAGATTAGAGCTCAAGTCTCTTGTTTCTATATTATCCTCTTCATCTATAGTTTATCATATTTTGTATCTTCCTCAATAACTTTCTTCTTTTTCTCCCTCTTAATCTCCTTCTTAGAGCCCTTGTTATCACAAAAACCCTCCTTAGCTTTAACCTTAATTTTCTTAGCACTCATCTGTTGATGAGGCACACTACCAAGCGATTTACACTTCTTCTCCATAATAGGAGAGGGTTTTACTGCATTATTTTTATAGTAATTTTCAATTAATAAAATAAGCCCCTCATGGAGTACTAGTCTAGATTCCTTCTTCTTATCGGCCTAAAGACTACAAAGTAAAGAGAACATCAAATAAAAAGGGAAAGACATCCTATCTTTATACTAGAAATGGTTTAAAATTATGAAATGAAATTTGCATACCCATTTATATCTTCCATCTAGTATAAAGTATCCATGAATATATGATAAGACATTTTTCCATATAGCATTGAGTTGGTCCAAGTCATAGAAGTCCCCAATCTTCACTAGACTTTTCTCCTTATCATTATTTTTCAAAAATTTCTTGAATGCTACATTCAAAATGTTTGTTTCCTTTCTAAATTTTATCCCTCCATAGGAATATTGATGATCTCCATAATGAATTCCTCTGTTAAATTCACTATAACTCCATGCATAGTAACCCTTTCTTCAATCTAGTTCCTAAAGAAGTATGTAGTGATATGAGGCTTCTAACCATATAACTTCTCAATATACTTTGTCACTTTTCCCTCGGATAGTATTTCCCACACCACAAATTTTTCCTTCCATTCCTTGCAGGTCATCAACTCTTGTTTCCTTGTCTCTCCACCCATCGCATAACCCTATAATTTTTCTAAGAAATAATAACTTTAACTTATAATAAGGTATGTTTAATCTCAAGAAAATGGTTTACCCTTAAAACATGCCAAGTACTTTTAATGATGACACATTAGTACCTCCTTGAGATACACAAAAAATACACAATAAAACCATCACTTATCATAATAAATTACTTGATCTTATGTAATCTTTCCTTCAATAACATTAGTCATATCATTATTAATAATCACCACCAACTCACTCTCCTTGCTAAGGTAATCACACCAAGTCATCTTTGCATCCCTATTAACCACTTTATTCACTATCTAGTCAGTAACTTTATTACCTTCATAGAAGATGTGGGTTATATTAACTTTGTTAATATTTTTAATAAGATCTTTCATTTCCATAATGCTATCATCAATACTCCATGTGGTCATACTCTTGTTATTCATCATATTGACAATATTAAGAGGATCCTCTTCCAACCATAAATTCCTATATCTAGAATCCACTTCCATCCTAACAGTATATAGAGCCATAGTAGCCTCAACTTTATGACTAGAAGAATGACCAATAGGTATAGAAAAAAATCCACCACTCTACTATAATGGTCTGTCAAAACTCCACCACACCCCGCTCTTCTAGGATTCCCTTTGGTTGATCCATCAAAATTAGCTTTCAACCAACCCAAAGGAGGATATCTCCATTTGACATATTGTCTCTGGTCATCCTATTTAATATTACTTCTTATACCATTCATAGGATTTCTAATTTGACTTCATTGCTATTTTTTTAATGAGATCTAAAATTCTCATTAATGGCTTTGATGATACTTTGAACCAAAACCTACTTAGGAGTTTCTTTATTTCTAAAAATTCTATGGTTCCTTTCTTTCCAAATACCCCAAAAAATATGGGGAAGAGATATCTTTGAGACAGATCCAATTTTAGTTCTCTTAATAGGACAAATCCAATTCTGAAATCATTCATCAATATTATCAGTTTGAACCCACCAAGTATTTCAATATTGAAGGAGGTATCCCCAAAAATTTTGGCTATATTTGCAATTCAAAAAAATATGATTCCCGTGTTCCAAATCCATCTTACAAAGACATCATCTATTCACCAAATAAATACCTCTTTTTTGCAAATTATCCAAAGTTGAAATTTGATTTTGAAGCAAATTTGAGAAGAAAGTTTTAATTTTAGGGATGAGACCCTTAATCCAAGCTTTATCCCACATAGGGGAATTAACCTTATCCTTATTTTTTAGCACAAAAGAGACTTTTAAGCATCCACTAGATCAATCCCCCACACAATTAAATCCTCTTGATTAGGATAAAGGCTAAAAGTATTAAGAGAAATTTGGATACTAGAAAAACTTTGATTAATCTTAGTAATGTTAACCCAATCATTATTAGATCAATAATTCTCCACATATTCTCCATAAACCTATTTACATTGTTCTATTGAAATCATATCCACAAAATCATCTGCGAAAGGGTGATCCAAGAATCACTCATCTTCCTAGAATCTAACTTTACATCCATTACCAACTTTGCACTTAGAACCTTTATTCAATATATGTTTGGCACCTTGGACAACACCCCAGATCATAGAAGAACTATGGATAATAGGGTAGGATAAAAAATCAAAGATAGAGGGAGAATTATAAAGATACTTATAATTCCAAATAGAACTCCATTACTTATCATCATGATAGATTATATTGTAATACAATAAAATATATTACAAAACAAACAAAAACATCATTTCTAATAGAAAAGATCTCATTTACATAACAATAAAAAACACACTTGACTTGGACATCACATAGATCATGGACAAGATATTCATGACGCTTCCTGAACTTTCAATCCCCATCCTCCACTTTCCGTGTGATTCATTTACATATTTGGACAGGAGGATATTGGGTATCCAATATACCTAATATATTAGATACTTGATATATCAGGCATATGATATTTTATTGGTAAACTTTTTTAAAATTACTATAGTCCCCTTAATTGAGACATGCAAATATCCAAATGTTTTTTCATAGGTTTTGATAATTTTGTAGGCAAAATACAAAATTTGGGGCCTAGAGTTTCAAAAAGTTGTTGAATTAATTGATTAGGCATCCTAAAATTGCTAACACTATGGGGAGCAGTAGTAGATGAAAGTCTAAACTAAAGAGGAAGGCAATGAATGTAGGAATTAAAGAATATAGGGAAAAATATAGGGAACCCATTGCAAAAAGAGACAAGGTATGTTAAATGTCAATGAGGTTGAGCCTATAACAGTATTTTTGAGTGAATATGATGTTTCATTTGATAATATTAATCAACTTAATTTTGTGAATGACAATGTATTAATCAAAGAGGAAAATGTAGATCTTGAAAGGAAAAGTATAACAATTGAGAATGATAGTGATAATATTGCAAATGAACCTTACACATCTTCTTGTTATAATCAAACTGAGGTTCCTTGTAATGAAGATAGACAACCATCCATCCCTAAACCTAGTAGAACATGGAAGTGGTTAATAGAGATTAATGAGACTAGTTTGAGCACATTGAAAGGGAGAGATCACATAGAATGGTTCAGTTGTGGGCTTTAAGACTATATGAAGAATTTTTTGGCAATAAGACATTGATGGAGTAATGTCAACTTTTTGTGCAATTTTTAAGGATGCAAAAATTAAGACCTATGCTATCCAAATTGAAAATTTTTATCAACAAGAAAATAGAGAGAAATGCCATTACTATAAAGAATATTTTCAGTGCTCTCAATAGCATAGGAAATAATTGTAGGGAAAAAGAAAAGACAACTTGTTGTAGGGTTATTACAACTTCCTTGGAAAGTCATCATTTGAGAAAATAAATATTTATTAGACAAACTTGTGTTAACTTGAACACAAGTCATACGACTTTTAGTGAAGCACTTGAAAGAAAGGAGAGACTTGAAGATCCTCTTTAAACTAATACATGAGCTTATTGTGGGAGACTTCCACGTTCTAATAATAAACTAATTAAGGGTGTGAAGGAACACATTGCACAATTTTGGCACTCTAGCTCAAGAGTGTCAGCAAATGCAAAGGATGTTTTGAAGTTGAGAATTGGCATTAAAGATTTTATCCCACATCCAAAACATTATTTGGAGGTAAGTCAAATAATGTTGTTCAAATATTTTTGTTAGACTAATCCAACATTGCATATATCACAAAGGGATTTTGAATCAATGAAGCCATTTTATTGTGTGCTTCTTATTATTTGAAATACATGTTGTTACAAATATCATGTGGAGTTTCTATGCACCATGAAGTATTATGCTCCATCTATTCTACATAGAATACTAATGAAATGTTGGAAATTTTTAGTGTTATTTGCCTTTCAAAATTATCAAGATCATTACTAGGTCAATTCTTATGTCCTATAGATGATGGTTTTTTCTTTTATAGAAATGATTTCTTAAATGAGAAGTGCTCAAAATGTGGTGGTTTATCAAAAATTTTGACATGTTTCCATGAAAGGTGTGAAGAAGATATTGGAAAGATGATAGTTTCAAAGAAGGTTTATGAAATAGTGAAATAAATATTGAAGAATAGAGGTGAAGACTCTAGCTATGTAGCTTATTTTATTCTTGATTTCAAGGAAAATCTTTTTTACAAGTTGTGTCATCATAAAATGGAAGCACTTCCATGTTAAGAGTGTTTATCCCTCTAAGTAAGTGGTCTAGGGTTAGGTTAAGTGCCTTGAATGGGTCTTTGCATGGATATGGTAATTTTCACCCTATTCTTCTTCTTCTTCTCCTCCTCCTCCTCCTCCTCTCTCTCTCTCTCTCTCTCTCTCTCTCTCTCTCTCTCTCTCTCTATTTCTAGCCTATTTCAAACAACTTTCTCTATGAAACTAAGAACTTTGACTTCTGGGTCAAGGATGACCTAGTGGGGAGGGTTGACCCCAGGTCTCATTTTCAATTTCTGGGAGTTTTGAGATCTTGGGCTTTAGAAAGTTTCTTTTCTTGCTTTTGGGTTAGCTATTTTAGGTTTCAGAATGGTACTCTTAAATTACATTTAATCTAGGTCAATTCTTAGGGGTTACGGTTAAGTATAATTTAATGCTCTTATGTTAGCCTTCTCTAGGAATTAGTTCCCTAAATCATTGTACAAGGAAGCCTTCTTCCCTCATTTTGACATCCACACATATCTATAATCTATTCATGATTCATAAGCACATTCACAATCTATGGATGACTACATGCTAATTCTAAGGAGATATTATCAAGCATTCTATCAAGCATTCAAGTTTTCCATTGAAGATCAAGGATTGAAGCATTCAAGCCTTTGAAGGGATTTAGTTCAAGTATTCAAGCTTCATCATTCAAACCCTAGATCTATCCATCATGGTGGTTTGATCTTCCTTCAAGATCCTTTGTTCATCTTCAAGATTGGTTCATTCTTTTATCAAGGTGGATTCTAGGCATACAATCATGGAGGTTTTGATTTATATTTATCAATGCTATGTTCAAGCTTTCATATCAATATACTTATTTACATTTCAAATACATTTGCATATCTATTAAGTATCATAGCTTCATTGCTAGATTTACTTCTACTACTTGCCAACATTCCTTAATTCAATTCCATTATTAAGGTTGATTCCAAATTGGGGTTTGACCAAGGAAAACCCCTCATCCAAACAACAAAAATATTTTTCTTATAGCTAAAAGAGTGGAAAAATGAATTGAAGAGAAGATTTGGATACCCTTTTTGTTGAACTTGTAGGATTTGTGAACATAAATTTTGTTGGAGAAATGCAGGTCAAGATCAACTTTTTAGGGTATAATTGTTCCCCAGGGTAAGATTGTGCCCCACTACTAGGGTCAAGGTTGACCTCACTTTAAAAAGAAAAAGGATTTTTTGATTTTCTCCATCTCGACATTTCTAGTGTAGAACAAGTTGTAGAATTCCCCAAAACTTTACACAGACATCAGAAAACAACACTTTCCAGAATTATTCTACTTCAAGGTTAGTATTTGTCTTTTATCTTTTAGGATTTAAGCACACACCCCTCAAAATAGAAAGAACATTAAAATTCCTTTCTCACTATTATCTATCACATGATCCATTTCTCCATTCATCACTTTCTTGTGCTTAATGAATTTGGATAATTCCTTTTAGAAAATAGGGTTAAGAAAGGAAACCTTATTAGCCTTATTCTCTTTCTATTCATTTAGGTGAACCCGAAACACTTACCTCCTCTCTTTTGTGGAATTAGATTCCCTATCATGTTTTGTGGTGTTATATTTCAAAATTTATTTTTGTAAGGTATACTATACATCATATGATATATACATTCTCCTTATAGCATGCTTCTCCCCCATACTATGTGTCTTTATATATAGAATACCATGTGTCTTAATAATAATAATCTCCCCCTCTTGACAATAATACCAAAGATTCATTCAAAACTTATCTACATGGAGACACCAATATGAGATAAAAAATTAGAATGTACCTTAAGAATAAGTTCCAGGGTTTTATCCCAATTTTCTTGCAAAATATTGCATGTATGTAGAGAAATTTTTACTTCTATCGAGAGTTCTATCATGTGATCTACAATAGAGAAGTTATTGTCATGGATGAAGGTTTTTGAGTAAAAAATATGTTTATGCATTGTATCCATGATAGGAAGGATCATATTTTGAATATCAATCAATGATGATTGGATCCTTGCTTCTTCTCTTAACAACTCTACCTACATGTCTAATAAAAATTTGATATTCATGTGATGTGCAGAGCTTGAACTATGGTCAAGTTGCAACTGTTGAGTACTAGCTTTCAGATCCTCATTAATTTTTGATACTTTTCTCTTTATTTCCTTTGTGAACTTGGAAACATCACAAAATTTCACAAAAAGTGATGTCACATTGGTGCAAGATGATTCAAGATTGGTCAAAATTGACAAAAGCTCAACTTGATGGATAAAAATTTGCTGAGCAATGTACTCAAGCACTTTATTGTCAAATTTATTTTCAGATTTCTCAATTAACTTATCCTATCCACTAATGTCCTCATTGAACTTTTGGATTTCTTTTGCTAATTGTAACAAAATAGGTTGAGCAGAATCTATTGGCTCCTGATTTAATAGTGTTTTAATAACCAAGTAAAGAAAGCAAGAATGCATCTATGGGTAGCTATCTCCAATAATGGACACAATTTACCAAGAACCTGGGCCAACTATAAGGCTACACTACTTCTACACTTCAGGCTTTGCAAAACCTAGGTGGGTGAACCTTTTAGGATCCAATTATGTGACCAGTGCAATGAGCATAATCAGAATCCAAAATAGCAGATGAAAACACCTAAATCTTCTATACTTAACTAGGAATCACAAGCATGAAATAGCTAAGAACATGATTCATGAAACTGGCAAGCTAAGTGCAGGTTAAACATTGAATAACTTTCAACATAAAAGGGAAAATTGATTTAATATGTCGATATCAAAAATACCCAGGTATGAGCAACAAAACCTAATGATCCTATCTTTTATTAGTGCCTTATTTATTAGGATATTAAATGGATTACAACCATACATCTTTTGGAAATCTTTGACATAATTCCTACATCAAGTTCCCTTATCTCATACTCAAATTATCCCATCATGAAATTTGCAAACCCTGTGATAAACATCAAGCAATTACATGGCTGTTTTTTCCACTAACAAGACATTTTAACCACATAAAATTCTAAGAAAATTGCAACCTAATTTATGCTCTTTTTTTATAGACTAGAAAAGATTGCATATCCATGACTAGGAGACAAGATTCAAATTGAATTTAAATCCCTTTGCTGCTCTTTATTTTTTTTCCTTGAAAACAAATACATGAAAGATGTACAGAAATGACTCATAAATCACCTAACAGACAAGAACTATCTACATAAAACATAAATTGTTATTCAATACAAGAGAAATGTTGCGTGTTTAGTTTTTATAGCCTGAGCAAAGCTCCTAGAACTGAGAATTGAAAACCAACCAACCACCTTTTCAGAGGAAAAGAAAGAATATATATGAAGAGGGCAATTCTAGGATTGAATTTGTAATTGAAATTTGTCCACATGAAATTCCCTCTCTTTTCCATGAAAAGACTCTCTCTAATCTCTCTCTTCAACTGGTGAATCAAAATCTTTGATCATTTTACCTCTCAAAGGCATCAAATATCTCAAAACTTGATTGGAATCATAATTGATTTTGATATCAAAGTGAACTCATAGTAAAAGTGAAAATCAGTTCAATATAACCTCCAAAATGCAAGAAAACTATTTAGAGTTGATTTTCTCCATATTCAAATCCCAACAAGCCTTTAAAACTACCCTCTAACAAATTCTAATCCTTCATGATCAAATCTGCCTGTTCTACTGCCAATGCCCTAGGAATCACAAATTGAATTACAACTTGAACCAATGAATACATGTGCACAATTTGACTTCATATCTAAAAAATTCAGCTTCTCCTAGTTCCAACAGTATATTGAAGTGCCTAACTTGGAAAAAAATTACCCCCCTGGTAGCAGTTTGAAAAATCTAGTCTTGAATTGTATCAGAGCTTTAAAAATGAAATTTTTTTAAAAGTATATAGTTAGAACTATATAAAACTTCAAATTTATTTGAATTTTTCATTTGAACAAATCATGCATTGATCCTCTCTGAATTTTCTTTTTTGAATTCATTTCTCCTTATCTCTCCAATCTCAAGATGCCACATGTCAAAACTTCATTCCACAATCACCTTTGGAATGCTTTGTAATTAATTAATTAATTCTTTTCATTTATTTCCATTCTCGTAGCATCAGAGATGAAATAATTTCAAACTCTCACTCTTATGTTTATAAGGATATTAATATTTTATTAATATCTCATATATCCCATAGCCCCGGAGCCTGTTCACATCTCCTTTTACGTTCTCATGCTCATGAGTTTCCTCTATGCTTTTATGACCTCACCGTAAGACCAGGCCCTTTCAAATTTCCATTCATGACCATACAGGCACAGGACCCCTTTATGCTTTTATGCTCATGTGTATCATCATGAGCTCATTAAAATCAATTTATGCTCACACAGGAACCTGTAGCAGTGTAAGCCTTTGAAATTGGCTTTACATGCTTATGCCAACACAATAAACATGTTAATGTTTTATTAACATCATAGCATCGTATTACCCTTTTTATCTTCTCATAATCCTACATGGGCTGGGTTTCATTTCGCATCAAGCGTAGCATTGGAGACCTTAATATTTCACCTTGCAATCTTTCGAGGTGGTCATAGTAGCATAGAAGCTTTCAAATCCTCCTTCACTCATACGTGAGTCAAAATAGTCTGACTTTTGAAACTGCGGGCCCCCTACATGTGTCAACATCTCTACCTTTTAAAAGGCACCATCTTGCAAACACCAATCACTTTGTATCATTCGCCACATCACCATCTACTCCAAGCTTGGTGCCACATGTCAATTTTTTGCATTCCCGCAATATGTAACCATTGTGCAAATTAATATTGTGGGCTTCCACCCACCACTAGATTGGACACATGGTAGCATCTTGTTGCATCTCACCTGAACCTGCATGTCTCTGCCATATCACTGCTAGTCGGGACTCATTGCCACATGGCACGATCCCACATTTCTGCACTTTTTAACAGTCGAGCATCTTAGTTTTGTAGTTCTACACCAATCGTTGATCTTGATACATGTCAACATCTCGTGCACCAGTCTGTGAACTCGAACTGCACCACATGTCACCTCATGATTTGCCGCTGGTATTTGAGCAGGACCCACCCTATATTCTGTCAAATTCTTCAAATTTCTGGCAAGTCACTAAGTCGCTTGCCATAATTTCTCAACTTTTTTGATGGCGACATGACGACCACCGAATTTTGACAAATTTTCTGGTGAGCTCCATCTATTATCTCCTTCTATGCTGGCATTTCAACTTGGGCCCACTAATGACTAGGGACACGTGTCATCAAGTCACTACCTCGCTATGTGTAACTTTCGAGCATCTTGCTATAGCGAGATAGCGATAGCCACTGATTTTTCTTTGATCATGTGGTAGGCACTTGGAACAACTCTTAAGAGAACAATCGTGGGCCCCTCATTCACTAATTTTCTATACATAATCTTCACACATCTTTTCATAGCGAGTTAGCGAGTACCGTTGATCCAAGCTTGATCTGAAAATTGGCATCCCTTATATGCTTTATAAATGAGTGGTGGGTCCATGATGTCACTCTTTGCCATGCGTCATGAAGGGGCTTGCTCGCATTACTTAAAACTAGTGCATTTTCATATTGCAGGCAAGCACTAGCCCTTGATGCTTACTAAATCAATGATCACAAAATTTGAATTGCAAAGTATTAATATCATTAAAAGACTAGCCAATGACATCGTAGGAAATTCAAAACGTGCATAGGGAACACTAACAACTCTACAAAAGGTTTGACTACTTCTGAAAACTTGAGAACTTTTGCGGTGCACTGAGGTTTGAACATCAGTAGGGGCTACATGTCAAAAAGGTGCTTGCCCACGATATTTAAAGACCTTGCAACTCTATATTGCGAGTAAGCTTCAACCCTCAATCTCAAAAGGATCTACGATGCTCGAAAGAAATTGCAATTAAGACAAGCTTTATAAGGTTTATCAAAAAGATTAAAAGGTCATTATTACGTAAATAAACCTTTAGGATAAAATGTCCCACCAAATTTTTTTTTAAATGATGCTTTCTAAGGTTTTCAAAGGCTAGGGCCAAACAGGGCTAGGTACAAGTTTACTTAGTGAATTTTTTCTATGGTTTTGATCGAATATCAAATTATTTAGGGTACACATTTAGGGTTTTTTCATTGCAAAATACAACAAAACAAGGGTGGTGAAAAACTAGGCCAATAGTGGCTCTGTCTGGGGATGCATGTCCCTTGCGGGCATGGCAAGGATTCAAATCTCTAGTAGAAGTAGACCAAACACTTGATAGAAAAAACTTCTCTCAAACAACTTTATTGAAAATAGGGAAACAACTAGTCCTACTATTTACAAACGATGACCCCGAACCACCGAACTTCAACAAAAACTTGATTCTCATCTAAACTTGTATGAGGTAAAGTGGAAATATTTCTTCTATCAATTTCACCAATCAGATTAGCATCATGAATCAACTCTCTTGGTAAAATTGAATCTACAACTTCACTTTCATAATGCATATAACAACTAGCTTCATTTTCTACAACTTGCTCATTATGAAAGTTCTGATCAACATGCTCAAACATATCGGACTAAAACTAAAAACTCTCTTTATTTAATGAATCATGCATGCTATCAATCTTGAATATGAATGCACCATATTCAACATGGGGAAAAGGATCACTCATACCTTCAAATTGTGTATCCTTATGCATAACTGGATGATATTCAAATGAGCAATCAGATTTATACTCACACATGTCATCAATGTCAAAATCTAAAACTAATTCAAGATCTTCAAATGATTCTCTAAAATTATCAAGTGGATTAGTCATCATATTAGAATATTCATCATAAAATTCATTACAAGGTGCATGCTGATTTTCAATAACACCTTCATCAAACACTTTGTCATCCATATTATAAGATGCAACATCATCCTCATAATCATTTTCATACTTGGGAGAAAAACAATCTGACCTCTTACAGCAGTAAGACAAGGTATCATCATTAAGATCATTCTCAACTAAATCTGAACCGTCCATATGCTCTTCAAAAAGAGGATTGATATGTCCATGTAGTGATCCCTTGTGAACATCTTGACAAAAAATGGGTTGATCATCATCACAATCTTCATCATACAAAGCATTAGTATACACTTTAAATTCACTACCCATTTCATCTTCATGGAAACTTTCAGCATGTGAAGAAAAATTAGAATTATCACTCGAAGACAAACCATTAACTCCATCAACAAAGCATACAAAATATGAATCAATATTACTTGCATAGTCTCCATTAAGGTGATTCAAATGTCTTGCAAACAAATCATCATTTATCTTACCAATAGGTGTAGATGCATTAGCCTTAGAATCATCTGTCTGCTGATTATCACTGCATGTATCCTCAAGACATTCATCTACACAACTAATAAATTCTTCTTTATAAATAATCTTCTTATCCTCATATTGTGTAGACAACTCTTCTTCATAACTTTCAATCTCAAACTAATTTGCACAATTCTGAACTGGAAATTCACTTTCAGATTTAAGAAAAGAACTTATACCTCTACTAGCATAAGAGTTACAACTTCTGTCATTGCTTTCTTCTTCCCAATTTGCATCTGATTCACATGAAGAAAAACATATACTATCACTATCCTCTTCTTGACTTGAGCAACAACTCTCATCATTATCTTCACATGACACTTCTTCACAATACATTGGATCAACAAATTCAATATTGTCACTTGACACATTAGTTCTAGCCTCTTCATTCTCATACTGAGATGAATACCTTTCCTCTTCCTAATTAATTATATTTTCAACATAGAGAAAATCACCAATGGTTGAATGAATGAATGAATTTAAATCTAGCATATATAACTCATCAAGTGGACTAACTTTTTCTTCTACTACTGTAATATTACTAACATATGCACTATTTTCAACAATAAAAGGATCAGATTCTCTTTGCAACAACGAGTCTTCATCTGCACATGTTTTTACTTCTGAACTTTCAACAAGATTACTTACACCAAGTGGGGTACTTATTTTCTGATCTAAAATCAAACACTTCTTATGACATTGCCTTGTGCTTTGTACCTCATCTTGTCGGCAAACATTCCTAGAGAAGTGACTCCTATTTAAGCCATATTTCATATTGTTTTCAATCTCTATTGCCATCATGAATGCTTGATGCAAAGTCTTAGTTTCCTTATCTCTTAAGAGGTAACTGATTTTTTTATCAAAAGCACCAAGATAAACCACTAAACACACTTGATCATCTAGCTTATAACTTTAAGGAATCTCATTCAAAACTTTTGCAAATCTAATATTAAATTCATGAACTAACTCACCATTCCTAATTTGAATTTTTAAAAACCTATCAAAATAATCAGAGATGCTTACTGAAATTAATTCATCCCAAGATGAAATTGAGCATGCCAAAAGAAAAGAAAACCAATCCCTAGCATCCCCTTCTAAAGTCTAAACAAACAACTTCACATGAATGTCTTCATGAGCAATTTCAAAATCACCAACCAAGTCACTAAACAACTGAACATGATGACTGGCTAAATTTTCATGGTTCCCACTAAACTTGGGTAAATACTTTCTGAGATCATAGGGCATAGTATTTGGGAAACCATAAATTCTATTGAAATTTAACGGCATATATCTCTTGGCAGAAACAGATCTATAATTCTTATCCACGGACTGCATACTTGATGAAGGGAAATTTGGCATTCTTCAAACTTAACACTCATTCATCACAAATACTCTTAGAATTTATTAATTATAGTAGATATAGAGTTCTTTCTACCAATTCAAAACTTGAAACACACTTCAAATGTTAAAAACACTTTTGCTGAATCTACTTTTCATAAAGTATGTTGGAAAGTACCAAACCAATCTCCTATTTAGCGTTGAATTTACCACTTGACAGAGAAACTTTGTAAATCTTACTTTCATGTAAATGAAAATACATGAAAGTGGAGAATACCTTTTGATATAGATACTTGCAACCACTTCAACACTGCAAATAATAGTAGATTTAGATCTTATCTAGATTTAGTAACATTTGCACTGCATCTCATTTGATTCTTCCACCCATTGTCAAGAACTCGAGATGAATTCTACAATTTTGCTTTCCCACTATTGTTTCCTTTAGAATACCTTCACATTCATGAAGCACTGGTACAGAGATTTGACTTTGACTTGCCACTCACTTAGTGAGAAAATATTTACGAAACTTGCAAGACATAACAAGCTGGTTTAGAAATTACAATAGGTATTTGAAAACTTTATGCAACAACATAGGAATTTCATACTCTTGACAATGTGAAAGAACCTTGACAACAAATCTAAATTCTAATAGCAACATATCAAAATTCCAAAGGATTCTGATACTACCAATTATTCAATTCAATAAAACCTCTATTGTCAATGGATAAGGAAATTGGGGAACATGAAACTTCAATAGAGAAATGGAAAGCATCTCATAACCCTGATGTTGTAGCAAATTCTTTCTGCATAGATTCTTGTTCTTTTATTATGTCCCCAGCAGAGTCACCATTTTGTTGGCTCCTGATTTAACAGTGTTTTAATAACCAATAATGCAAGGAAAGAATGCGTCTATGGGAAGATATCTCCAATAATGGACACAATTTCCAAGAACCTAGGCCAACTATAAGGCTACACTCCTTCTACACTTTAGGCTCTACAAAACCTAGGCGCGTGAACTTTTTAGGATCCAATTATGTGACTAGTGCAATGAGCATAATTAGAATCTAGAATAGCTGATGAAAACCCCTAAATATTATATACTTAAATAGGAATCACAAGCATGAAATAGATAAGAACATGATTCATGAAACTGGCAAGCTAAGTGCAGGTTAAACATTGAATAACTTTCAACATAAAAGGGAAAATTGATTTAATATGTCGATATCAGCAATACCCAGGTATGAGCAACAAAACCTAATGATCCTATCTCTGATCAATGCATTATTTAATGGGAAATTAAATGAATTACAACCATACATCTTCTGGAAATCTTTGACATAATCCCTACATCAAGATCCTTGACCTATCTTTCACCTTGTGAACAGACATCTATTTCAGATTTGAATCTCATACTCAAATTATCTCATCATGAAATTTGCAACCCCTATGATAAACATCAAACAATTACATGGCTCTTTGTTCCACCAAAAAGACATTTGAACAACATACAATTCTAAGAAAATTGCAACCTAATTTATGCTCTTTTTTCACAGACTAGAAAAGATTGCAAATCCATGACCAGGAGACAAGATTCAAACTAAATTTAAATCCCTTTTTTGCTCTTTATTTTTTTTCCTTGAAACCAAATACATGAAAGATGTATAGAAATGACTCACAAGTCACCTAAAAGACAAGAAATATCTACATAAAACATAAATTTCTGTTCAATACAAGAGAAATGTTGGGTGTGTAGTTTTCACAGCCTAAGTAGAGCTCCTAGAACTGAGAATTGAAAACCAACCAACCACCTTTTCAGAGGAAAAGAAAGAATATATATGAAGAGGGAAATTCCTAGATTGGATTTGCTATTGACATCTGTATACATGAAATTTCCTCTCTTTGCCATGAAAAGACTCTCTCTAATCTCTCTCTTCAACTGGTGAATCAAAATCTTTAATCATTTTACCTCTCAAAGACATCAAATATCTGAAAACTTGATTAGAATCGTAAGTGATTTTGATATCAAAGTGAACTCATAGTAAAAGTGAAAATCAGTTCAATATAACCTCCAATATGCAAGAAAACTATTTAGAGTTGATTTTCTTCACATTCAGATCCCAACAAGCCTTTAAAACTACCCTCTAACAAATTATGATGCTCCATGATCAAATCTGCCTATTTTTACGCCAATGCCCCAAGAATCACAAATTGACTTATAGTGCAAACCAATGAACACCTATGCACAATCTGACTTCATATCTAGAAAATTTAGCTTCTCCCAATTCCAGCGGTATATCAAAGTGCCTAATTCAGACAAAAATTGCCCCCAAGTAGCAGTTTGCAAAATTTGGTCCTAAACTGTATCAGAGCTTTAAAAATGAAATTTTTTTAAAAGTATATAGTTAGAACTATATAAAACTTCAAATTTATTTGACTTTTTCATTTGAACAAATCATGCATTGATCCTCTCTGAATTTTCTTTTTTGAATTCATTTCTCCTTATCTCTCCAATCTCAAGATGCTATAGGTCAAAACTTGATTCCACAATCACCTTTGGAATGCTTTGTAATTAATTAATTCTTTTAATTTATTTCCATTCTTATAGCATCGGAGAGGAAATACTTTCAAATTCCTGCTCTTATATTTATGAGGATATTAATATTTTATTAATATCTCATATATCCCATAGCCCCAGAGCCTGTTCACATCCCCTTTTACATTCTCACACTCATGAGTTTCCTCTATACTTTTACGACCTCACCGTAAGACTGAGCCCTTTCAAATTTCCATTCAGAACCATACGGGCATGGGACCCCTTTATGCTTTTATGCTCATGTGTATCATCGCGAGCTCATTAAAATCAATTTATGCTCACACGGGAACCCGTAGCAGTGTAAGCCTTTGAAATTTGATTTACGTGCTTACACCAACATAATAAACACGTTAATGTTTGAATTAACATCGTAGCATTATATTACCTTTTTTATCTTCTCTCAATCTTACATAGGTTGGGTTTCATTTTGCATCAAGCGTAGCACTGAAGACCTTAATATTTCACCTTATAATCTTTTGGGGTGGTCGTAGCAACGTAGAAGCTTTGAAACCCTCCTTCACTCATATGTGAGTCAAAACAATCTGACTTTTGAAATTGTGAGCCCCCTACATGCATCAGCATCTCTACCTTTTAAAAGGCACCATCTTGCAGACACCAATCACTCTGCATCATTTGCCACATCACCATCTACTCCATGCCTAGTGCCACATGTCAATTTTATGCATTCCTGCAATATGTAGCCATTGTGCAACTTAATATTGCAAGCTTGTTCCCACCACCAGATTGTACACATGGTAGCATCTTGTTGCATCTCACTTGAACCTGCATGTCTCTGCCATATCACTGCCAATCGAGACCTGTTGCCATGTGGCACAATCCTACATTCCTACACTTTTTAACAGTTGAGCATCTTATTTTTGCAGTTATGCGCCAATCATTGATCTTGATACGTGTCAACATCTCATGTGCCAGCCTATAAACTTGAACTATGTCACATGTCACCTCGTGATTTGCCGCTGGTATTTAAGTGGGACCCACCCTATATTCTATCAAATTCTTCAAATTTCTCGCAAGTTGTCAAGTCGCTTGCAAGAATTTCTCAACTTTTCTGGTGGTGACATGGCGACCACCAAATTCTAACAACTTTTCTAGCAAGCTCCATCTATTCTCTCCTTCCATGATGGCATTTCAACTTGGGCCCACTGATGGATGAGGACACGTGTCATCAAGTCGCTACCTCACTATGCATAACTTTTGAGCATCTTGTTATAGCGAGATAGTGATAGCCACTAATTTTGCTTTGATCATGTGGTAGACACTTGGAACAACTCTTAAGAGAACAATTGTGGGCCCCCCATTCACTAATTTTCTATACATAATCTTTGTGCATCTTTACATAGTGAGTTAGCGAGTACCATTGATCCATGCTTAATCTGATGATCGACATCCCTTATATGCTTTATAAATGAGTGGTGGGTCCATGATGTCACTCTGCACCATGTGTCGTGAAGGGGCTTGCCCACATTTCTTAAAACTAGTGCATTTTCATATTACGGGCAAGTGTCAGCCCTTGATGCTTGCTAAATCAACAATCAAAAAATCTGAACTACAAAGTATTAATATCATTAAAAGACCAACCAATGACATTGCAAGAAATTCAAAATGTGGACAGGGAACACTGACAACTTTGCAAAAGGTCTGACTACTTCTGACAACTTAAGAACTTTTATGGCACACTAAGGTTTGAACATCAGTAGGGGCTACATGTCGAAAAGGTGCTTGCCCACAATATTTAAAGACCCTGTAGCTACATATTGTGGGCAAGCCTCAACCCTCGATGTCAAAAGGATCTACGATACTCGAAAGAAATTGCAATTAAGACAAGCTTTATAAGGTTTATTAAAAAGATTAAAAGTTCATTCTTATGTAAATAAACCTTTAGCATAAAATGTCCTGCCAAAATTTATTTGAAATGATACTTTCTAAGGTTTTCAAAGGCTAGGGTCAAATAGGGCTAGGTACAAGGTTACTTAGTGAATTTTTCCTAGGGTTTTGATCGAATTTAAAATTATTTGGGGTACAGATTTAGGGCTTTTTCATTGCAAAATACAACAAAACAAGGGTGGTGAAAAACTAGGCCAACAGAATCTACCTCAGTACCTATTGCCTAAGACAAAATGTTTTTGGCATCATCTATAATTTTATACTCGCAGTCTCTTTCTTCTCTCAATTTATGTTGTTTTGCCTTCTTCTAGGGGAGTTCACCAACTATGTGCATTTGGTTTGTAGTAAGAATATAAATGTCTCATTTGGGAATTTCTATTTCCTCATCTAAGTCTATGTCCTCCTCTATCGCCTTTCCTCTACCCGAAAATCTTGTACTTGGTTGAGCCTTAGGTTCAACTATCCTTGTACTTAATGCTTTAATATTTGATATGGAAACAATTGTAGATATACTAGGACTTGCAGTGAAAATTGATATAGTACTAATTGATGGAATACTAATAGGAATGCTTGTTGAATCCAAAACTAAAGTAGAAAAAACTATAATATCCAAAATTGAAGTACTTATTGTTGAAGAGCTCAAAATTGTAGAAGACACTGCTAACATAAACTCGGTAGTTGAAGAAGTGAGAGGTTGCAGCTAGGTAGATGAAGTGGAAGTCACTTCTATTAATGATGCATTGAGCTAAGGGGGGGTGAAGAGTGATTGGACATTTGACATGTCTATGGTTGTCATAATAAAACTTGTTGACACTATCTCTGAGCTTGATATAGGTTCTGGTTTGCTTGGAGAGTGAGGAAGTGAGACAATGATTGTGGTTACTATCTTCATTGGGTTAGTCTCCTCATCATCTTCTTTATCTTCCTTAGTAGCTTCCTCCTCTTTATATTCTTCATCTTCCTCATTGTAAGAATGTGTAGGCTCAGTATAAGTTTCTTCTTTATCATTGTCATCATCATCATCTTTTACATCTACTGGGAAGTCACTTGGTTTATGTAGATGATAAACATTCTTTCACATGTTTGTAGCATTCTTAACCACATGCTATATATCTTTGATCAAAATTAAACATGTATTAAATCTAAGAGTCATTTTATCTTCATTTATCTTCAAAGACTCTTTTACCTCAGCATTAGTCATGCTTGATAGTAATTGCCTTAGGGTTTGTACATAAATGTCTTTTTTTTTTTTGCATTGCAAAGTCCCATCTTGGCTTTATTTTCTCTAATAATTCATTAGAGATTTGGGAGGAAATTTGATTTGGTGAATATTTCCATTTGCCCATTTTGGTCAACATTAGTTTTCCACCTGTTTCTTCTCTACCTCTGTCCTTGTTTCATACTTCAAAGATTTGAAGTTTTTTATGCTTGCACCTTCTTCCATTTGTTTCAATTTTTCTTGGAAGGTAGGAGGAGGTTCGATAAGGACAATATCACTTCCTTTCTTCCTAGACCTCCTTGCGAAGACTGCAGTGGATGGCTTAGGTAGCTTGGTGATGATCATCTTGCCTTTCTTCTTCACAGCTTCTTCTTCCTTTTTCAATTCCTATTCATCCTCTACCTCTTCCACATTTTCTCCTTTGCCTTCAGTTGACATGAGAGGTGTGCTAGATTTTAGTTTACTTATCCACCTCTTTCCCTTGTTAACTACTTAAGGGGGTTTTATCTCCAGTTCTATCCTTGCCTTGGCCTCATCATAGGTTCCAAAGTATGGTGCCTTTGGATCAAAAGGTTCATTAACTATAACTTCAATAATATCATTTTCTTCATCAATATTTACCTCATAAGGAAGAGGTTTTACCCACACAATTCTAGGCTTCATTGCCTAGATGTAAACTCTATCACAATCAACCATAAAGTATACATCATCTTTATAATCCTCAACTAACTTCTTAGGTATCCTGAACCTATTTTTTATTTTCTCTTTGAACACTTCAAAGTAGTTGTCCATAATGCTAACATAGTTCTCTCCCATTCCTGTAATTGTAATCATTTATCTAATATAATATAAGCACATCTTTTCTCCATACTATTGTGCCTTTGGAAGGGAAGAACTTCTGAACATAAGAACAAAAATGTCAAGAGTGAACCAAATTTATAGGGGTTATTCTTGGATTTCCTAATACTTTCCATTTTTTTGTTGAGTTGCTTCAACAATAGATCTACCAAGTCATAAGATAGATTGTTTTTCACCACTTTATAAGCTAAATCCACACTTCACATGATACACTTTTAAGGTGGCTCAAACTATATATCTTATGTGCTATAACATGAATCCCAAATTTTAGCTCTACATTTTTCACACTACTAATTTTCATGCTCCTTTTGTCCCACTCTGCTAGGGTTTTCCTTTCCAGCTCAGCCTGACCTAGGGTTTTGGTGGTTTTAGCTTTTGTGAGAATGGGGAGGCCAATGATGTGATGAACGATTTTCTTTGTAATCATGACTAGTTTCTCAAGCCATAGTTGACCATTATGCACCTAGCTTAGAATTTATCTAATCCATTTAATTTGAAAATCTTGGGACATGTGGGGAATATACGTTAAACATTTATCTTCCAAATGCTTATGCTCAGGTTTTAAGAATTCCATTAACACATAATTCACCTAGGGAATCATCCATTTCTAGGGTACCAATTTCTTGAACAGAACACTTAAAATGAGCACAAATGTCATTAATAAGGAGTATCTTAGGAGGGATTCATGATTGAGCACTACTTGAATCAATGGTTTCTAAAATCATGGGCACAAGTTTGAAATCTAGCACTTTCCACTCAACTCCTTAAACTAACATCTCCGACCCTCTCTTCACTTTGTTGTTGTTTGATGCCATTTTACTCGATAAACTATGAAAACCTTGATAACTTGCTGAAAATTCACTTAAAGTTGCTTGATCACTCTGTAAATCACTTCATGACCCAACCTTACTTGGTAGAGAAGGTAACTTGGTGATAACTAATACCGATCTTCCTCAGTGATCCTTTTGTATCTTGAATACTAATTTGGATCTTTGTCTCCTTTCAATTGGAACTATTTAAATGTGATATTGATAATGCAGTTCTAGTTCTCCTTTGGAAACTAGTTGAAAATGGTGGAGTCACCCACTTATTGAGTGACATGACCATCATTACTTGAACTAGCATCCTAAGCAGATTTAGGAATCAATTGCTACCTCATCTACTTTTGAATGTTGTCTAATTTTACCTTTTTTCATCTTTAATTTTACCTGTGGTCATGCAATTTTCGGCTAGATGACCAAGTTCAGTATAAGTGAAACATCTTATGGTGGTATCTCTCTTTCTTGTGTGATATTTAATACAATTCATGCCAATGTGTCCAAATTCTCCATTGTAATGACATCTACACCAAGTGTTGTAGTCCCAACTGAATATTGCTTTCATAATTGGCTCTATTGGATTGAATAACTTAGTTCTACATTTTGATGCCTTGTGACCTTGTTTCTTGCATTTATGGCACTTGCCCTCAAATCTATTTTTTCTTTGCATTCATTGGCCCTGTGACCATGTTGACTAAAATTGTAGTATTTTCAATTAAATTTTTCTTTACCATTACTCTAACATTTGTTTGATGTATGAACTAACTTACCATAGTGATTGCAAGTAGGTCTTTGATTCCTTTGAGCACCTTGTTTGGAGGATTCACCTTCTCCTTTGTATCCAATTCCTCCTTTACCCTTTTTCCTATAGAGATTCTAGTCATTCAGTTGAACCATGTCTGCTTGGGATTTCATCATTCTTTCATTGATTTTCTTTTTAATGTTTAGGTCTTTTTTCAATCTTTCAGTAATTTTCTTCTCAGATCTTAGCTCATTTCTTTTTCTTTCATTGATTTGTCTTTCCAAATTTAGATCATTTCTTAATGTTTCATTGATCTATCTTTGGCTCATGATTTCCTCATTTTCATTGGAGATTTTATCCATAAGATCTATATGCTAAAGGAATTGGTTCTATATTTCATTGTTTCTTCCATCCATTTGTTCTTTTATCTTGTTCCTCTATTCCAAGATTTCACATAGCCTCACTGATTGAATTTCTTTTTTGCTTTTCATCTTTCTTCTTGCAAGGAACCATTCTTCTCTAGGATTTCTTTGATTGCATCATTTGCTTCATCTAAACTACTTGAAGGGAAGAAGTTTTTAATTCTTTCTTTAATGTACTAATGATCATTCATCTGATTTGCAAGTTCCTTCCTTCTTTTTAGGGATTGTGTAAGTTGCTCCTTAGCTTTCTTGAGTTGTGTTATGGCCATTTGTAGATCCAACTATTTATTCTCAATTTCTTTATCAAGTCTAAATATCGCAATATCCTAGATCTTTTGCTCAAGTTGTTAGACTTTCTCCTAAGAACCACAAAGCTCTGATACTAATTGTTGGAAATATTCAAGGCTATGCTAGGTTACTGAGAGGGGAGGGGTGAATTAGTAACCTTAAAAACTTTATCAATTATAGATCTTAATTGTAGTAATCCAATTATCATTTAGCTTATCATATCTGATTTAATTGCATGCATGACAAACTGGAAATATAAAACATTCATAACACTTGAACACAATGATTTGGTGACCCATAAACCTTCCAAATAGAAAGTAAAATTGGGGTGGGGATAAAACCCAAACAACTTCAATACTATAGTATAAAGTTGGCTTGTTAAGGCTTACAATGATCACTTCTGATGATTTTCCCTGTTAGGAGAAATTAGAACTACTAGGTCCACCTTGTTAGAGGTTTTACAAAAACACAATGAAGTATGCACTCTATTAAGAGATTTAAGAAAGACTGTTAAGTCTACCTTATGAAAGGATTTTGACTAGTTCACCTATTAGGATGAAACAATAAATCTCTCACTTACAACTGGATAATTGAAAGAGATTCCTTGATTGTACTGATCACCTTTCTATGATAGATTTGTCACTATTGCTCCTTATGATGATATGGCTTTCATAAATCTTTATCTACTACTTATATTCACATTCTTGCACTTATTTCCATTCATTCTTATTGAAATGGTACAATACATCACACACACACACACACCCATAGATCAAACCAATTTGCAAAATTACGAAGTCAGCCATCATACAAGTTACCACCAATATTACAAAAGTCAGCCCAAAATAAGACACTTGGGTTCTAAAGACTAACTTGGTGAAGTTATAATACTTGATATCCACTACCATTACTTGACACCATCATGCACTTAGTAGATGTAGAAGCTCAGCTCATACTAATCACTTCAAGGTAGTCTTGAACTCGGTTTGCACTGGTGACTTGGTAGATATTGTGTAACTTGGCATAAATTGAATCACTTAGTAAACACATAAGCTTGACTTACACTAGCTTTGCATTACATGAATCTAAAAACTCAATAGAAACTGAAATGCTCGATAACCATTAAACTACTCAGGTTGAACTGCTAGACTAAATTTTCTCAATTTTAGCTATTGGGCTTCACACCAACTGAATACACTTGGTAACCACTGAAATGCTTGGAAGCTACTAGAATTAGTTCAAAATACTTGGTAACAACTGTAGAGCTTAGTGGCTATTGAATTACATGGAAAACAATGTAGACTATTCAATGAGCTTAGTAGCCATACAAAATTTAAATAAGTGTGTGTCACTAATAACAAACTTGACTGATATGTTAACAAATATACCTTGTAAACTAGATTTTCATTGTGTTTGTTGTTTGAAATCTCAAGGAAGGTGATGTTAATCATCTTCATCCTCTTCATAAAATTCTCCCTACACCTACCTTAGATAACTCTGATATTCGTCAAGAGGTGGCTAAACAAGTATATGTTGAATTAATGAATTCCAAAAAAATATATCTTTAAACCTATATTGAAAGATGCCTTATCCAAGTAAAAATTTCCTTTTCATTATCATAATACACACTTACTTGTTCATTGTAGACATTTTAAATTGCATTCTCATGAATAAGCTACTTTAGGAATTATATCTCACTCTTGTGCAGTTTTACAATTCTTTCATAATTTTGATATAGAGGATTCCTCTCCTTATGAGATAATATAGATTTCTTCTCCTCTTATCTCTAGACTCTAGGGGGCAAGAGGAATATTTTCATCCAATCTCCTAGGATCCATGAGGTCTTTTATTGGGCTTAATTGGTATTCTTTCCTCCTATTTTTCTATGATTTTGTATAATGCTCTATTCAAGATATCTTTTCTAAGACATTGTTTTTGCAAAGGTATCCCTTGTATTCCTCACTCAGGGGAAAGGTTCTTCCTTCTTTCTCTTTGTCTATGGATTTTTTGTCCTTAGCTTAGTGGTACTTATTTATATTTCAATATTATTTCTTCATACAGACTGATGTTTTGAGTATGGATAATTTTTTTTATAAGAGGTTGTTGTCCTAGGTCATCACCTCTTCTTTATGTTTCAAATTCCATTCTTCATAAATTCTTACCCTTGTTTTGGTGTTAGAATGTTTCCCTCATTCCAAATATTGCTTTTCCTCTTCCTTAGAGGGGGCTTGATGATTTAATCTTTGTTCCCATTTGATTTAAAAGCTGATATTTTATCTAAAAGCACTCCTTTATTGTGGGGGTCTTGTTGATAAGATCTCTTTCTTTGAGGATCCTTTTTCCATAAGTGACATATCCTTTTCATGATGATCTATTGTCTTGGATGTAGGGGTCAATATCCCTCATTAAGAATATGGTATACATTATTATTAAATAGGATATCTCCTTTCCTTGTGAAGTAGGTTTCCTCTTTCTCTTCCTTATCATGTCTAGTAGATATCCATGATAAGGAGGGGGTATATATTAAGGTCTCCCTTGTATTATATCTAGAGGGAAACACACATAACCTGTTAAATCCTCTGAAGGTATCACACATAAGTTGCTAAATCCTAAAGAGACATAGATTGCTAAATCCTTTGAGGGTAACACATATAAGTTTCTAATTCCTTAGAAGACATGCATTTCATATTCATAGTAATACAAGAAGGTGGATCTATGGATATTCCAGAAGCTATCAGAAGACACACTTACAATAGTAAGCATAGTTTATGGGTGATCTTTCAGGTTTGGCCACCTATTTGGCTCTCCCTCTCTTTTGGTTATTAATGGTAAGCTGGGCATCTTACTAGGCAATGCAATCACTTCTTCTTTTCTTTCTTTTCACTTTTATGCTAGTAGGACTAGATCATGAAGCTATGTTATTTATAGTGTTTCTCGTATCTTTCTTATGTAATCACTTATGTTTTTACGATAGCTTTCAAAATATGATATTAGTGTAAGAAATATTTCTTAACAAGGTTTCTTGTGCTAGTTAATTTGGGTTTTTTTAGTAGTAACCTTTTTCTTTTATGTCACTTTTTTTTCTTGTTTTTTTGGTTTTTTTCACCCTTGTGTGTGTATGCTCATTTAGAATCCTTAGCATGGTGGCTTATGCCCTTAGCTAAGTGCTATTTTATCTCATTATGAATAAACCTAGAATTCTTCTTTCTTCTCTTCCTTTACGAAGAGTTTGCATTGAGTCCATACTCTTGCTAAAGTGGGGGCTAAATGTGTCATCTTTAAAAATAAGCACTTCCATGTTAAGAATGTTTAACCCTACGAGTAAGTGGCCTAGGGTCATTTTAAGTGCCTCAAATGGGTCTTTGCATGGATCTAGTAGTTTTCTCCCTATTTTGCTCCTCTCTCTCTCTCTCTCTCTCTCTCTCTCTCTCTCTCTCTCTCTCTCTCTCTCTATATATATATATATATATATATATATATATATATATATATATATATATATATATATTTCCATCCTATTTTTGACAACCTTCTCTTTGAAACTAAGAACTTTGACTTTTGGGTCAAGGATGACCTAGTGGGTCAAGGTCAAATTTGACCTTGACTTAGGTCATGGATGATCTCCACCCTGAACTTGGATAGGGTCAATCTTGTCCCTGACCTCATGTCTCATTTTCAATTTCTAGGAGTTTTGGTATCTCAGGCTTCAAAAAATTTCTTTTACCACTTTTGAGTCAACTATTTCAAGTTTTAGAATGGTAGATTATTAAATTACATTTAATCTTGGTCTATTCCTAGGGGTTAAGGTTAAATGAGATTTAATGCTCTTATGTTTGTCTCCTCTAGGAGTTAGTGCCCTAGATCACCATATAAGGAAGCCTTCTTCTCTCATTTTGACATCCACACATATCTACAATCCATTCATGATTCATAAGTTCATTCATGATCTACGAGAGACTACATACTATTCTTGAGGAGATATTATCGAGCATTCTATCAAGCATTCAAGTTTTCCATTGAAGATCAAGGGTTGAAGCATTCAATCCTTTGAAGAGATTTGGTTCAAGCATTCAAGATTCATCATTAAAACCCTAGATCTAGCCATCATGGTGATGTGATCTTCCTTTAATATCCTTTTTTCATCTTCAAGATTAATTCATTATTTTATTGAGGTGGATTATAAGCATACAATCATGGAGATTTTGATTTACATTTGCTAATGTTATGTAGATTTCATATCAATTACATTTCAAATCCATTTGCATATCTATTAAGTATCATAGCTTCATTATTAGATTTACTTCTACCACTTTCTAGCATTCCTTATTTCAATTCCATTATTAAGGTTGATTCCAAACTGGGGTTTGCCCAAGGCAAACCCTTCATCCAACCAACAAAACCATTATTCTTGTAGATACAGGTGTGGAATAACATATGTCAAGACTAATCTAAGATTAACATCTCTTTGGTGGGATCATTTGAAAATTGATAGACAAAAGAGAGGAAGAGAAAAGATCAAGAAATGGATGAAGATGTTTGGAAAGATGAAGAAGAAGTTTCTCCAAGAAGACTGCCAAGTTAGTTTGTTGAGAAAATTGAAAAATTTGAGACAAAAGGACATGAATGTGAATAAATACACTAAAGTATTCTACAAGCTAGATATTAGATCTAGACATGTTGATGATGAAGTTGAGAAAGTGGCTAGATACCTGAATGGTTTGAGAGCATCAATCCAAGATGAGATCAGCTATGTTAAGATGGATAGTGTGGAAGGGGCATATCAATTTTCTTGGAAAGCTGAAGAAAGGATGCCAAAGAGACATGATCAAAGGTATTGATGAAGAGGTGGAAAATGTCAAAGAATTAGAGGTAGAACCTATGAAGAAAGTAGTAGATATGATGGCACAATTCAAGATAAAGGATGGAAAGATGATCCTACTAAAATAGGTAATTACTCTAGAGGTAGCTATACTAGTTACTCTAGGAAAAATATTATTGGAAAAAGTGAAGATAGTTCTTGGTTTAAAGGTACTTATTAAAAATGTGGTGAAGAAGGACATAGGGCCTTTGAATGTACTAACTCTAGAAAGAAGATTGGAGGTAATAGCAAAAATTCTTTAGCTTGTGAAGAACTTGTTGAAACACTTAATGAACCTAAAAATGGTGAGAACTTGATGTTAAGAAGGATATTGTGGAATGAAGAAGTTAATGAGGAACATATTTTGAGAAGAAGTTTTTTCAAAACTAGATGTAAGATCACTAGAAAATGTTGCAAAGTGATAATTGATAATGTAAGTTTAGATAAATCAGCATCCAAACAGCTAGCTAACAAATTGTAATTGTAGAGATTGAGACATCCTAAGCCTTACCATGTTTCTTGGATCCAAAAGGAGCATAACTTACTTGTAAGTGAACAATGGCTTGTGAAATTTAACATTAGAAATTATCATGATCAATTCTTGTGTGATATTATGCCTATAAATTGTTGCAATATTCTTTTGGGTAGACCTTGCTAGTATGATAGAAAAGCTTTGCATGATGGTAGATTCAATCAATATACTATTTGGGTGGAAGGAAAGAAACAAATATTGTTGCCTTTAGTGAAAATTTTTGATGAAAATCACTATACTATAGTTAGAGTATGTTTGGTAGATGGTAAAAAGTTTCCAAAGGAAATGAAAGAACAAAATGTTTGCTATGCTTTGATTCCTAGAAAGACAATAAAACATGATAAATTGGAATATGTAGCTGAGATTGAACCTTTGTTGACTGAATTTTGTGACATCATTTTTGATAATGTACCTAATGGTTTGCCTCCTATGAGAAGTGCAAGCCATTGTATGGATCTGATACTTGGAGCTAGTTTACCTAATAAAGCACCACATGGATTGAAACCTAATGAAAAGATTTAGTTGAATAGACAAGTGCAAGAATTTCTTGAGAGATGTTTGTGTTAGGATTAAACCATGAACATAAATAACAATTACATGCAAATATAATCAATAACAAAAAATAATAGATCACACAGAAAAGAACACAAGGCACAAGATTTAATGTGGTTCGCCTAATCCTTGGGCTACATTCACCAAACAACAAGTCCAATATTTTATGATCTAGTGATTACAACCTGATTACAATTTGTAATCCCTTACAGCTCAATACTACCGCAAGAACCAATTTTGCATCACACCTTATGAAACAATCCCTAACCCTAAGCCCTTTTATACAAGTATTTTAACCACTTTAGGGTTATAATTAATAATTAAATGTCGGCCAAAAATCTTGATAAAATAGGGCCTAAAAAGATAAAAAATTTGGGGCAATGTCCCGAACCCCAAAGAATTTATGATGTATAGTACTTTCTTGAGTAGTCACCACAATATAATAGTTTGATTAGAGAAAGTTTAATTCCTTGTGCAATACCTATTGTGTTAGTTCCTAAGAAGAATGGAGAATGGAGAATGTCCACTAATTTTACAGCTATAAACAAGATAACAATGAAGTAAAGATTTCTATTGCCTAGGATGTATGACATAATGGATAGTTTGAGTGGGGCAAAGTATTTTACGAAGATTGATTTGAAAAGTGGTTATCATCAAATTAGAATCAGAGAAGGAGATGAATGGAAAATTTCTTTTAAGACTAACAAAGGATTGTATGAATGGTTGGTTATGCTCTTTGCTTTGACTAATGCACCTAGTACTTTCATGAGATTGATGAATGAGGTTTTGAAGAAATTTTTGACTAAATTTGTGATTGTATATCTTGATGACATTTTAATATTTAGTAAGAGTAAGGAAGAACAACTTGAGAGTACTAGACAAGTATTGTAGAAATTGAAGGAAGAAATGTTGATGATTAATTTGAAGAAATGTTCATTCATGAAGGAAGAAATTGTATATTGTGGTTTTGTAATTTTAGAAAATGGACTAAAGATGGGTCTTGATGTTGATATCATAATGGTTTTGACTAGTGAGTGTCTATACACATTAGTCATTTACTTAGTTCATGTTGAACAAGTAAAATATGCCAAGCACAACATATAAGATTAGAGAATGTCGAGTAAACAATAAGTGTCAAGTTACTCAAGTGTTGAGCAGATAGTATGTCTAAAGTGATTAAGGAGCCAAAAAATTAGTGAATGTCAAGTCATTCAAATGCTAAGTGACAATATTGAAGTCAGTTGATGTCAAGTACCAAGGACTTCAGATGTCATATAACACAATTTTGTCATGGTTGTTTGTATTGGCACAAACTACTATGTAAACTATTTTTGAGCTAACTTAAAGATTGAATTACAATATTTTGGTGATAAGGACAAATATTAAGTTGGAATCCCTATGTATAACATGCTCCCACTCAGGTAAAGGGAAGTTTTAAGTGACAATATGTATGAATCATATCCATTGATTCATACCTAACCCTAAGTCAGCTAGGTCTTCTTAAGGAGGACAAACCCTAAGCTTTCTAAGAGTAAGAGAGGGGTTGAATGAATGATCAAGGAGACTTCTGCATGCACAAACCAAGAAATTCATGGTGACCAAGCTATTATGATCTAAATTGCATTGTAGAATCAGTAAAAGGAGAACAAAGGAAGGAAGCAATGAACAACAAAGAGGCATCTGATCAAGAAGGATTAAGTACATAGCAGGATAGAGATGATTTATTATCAAGCATTAGAGTACTAACTATAGGATCAATGCTAAGACATTCTCATAGGTGAATCAATCAAATCTCTTAACAGAGTAGTCCTAACATGCTATATTGAAATCCTCTAACAAAGTTCTTACTTAATAGTGAGTTGAAGTCCTTTTACCAGGAACACTTCTAAGAGGGTGTTGAAATCCTCGAACAAGGTGAAACATAACAGTCTTTGTAAGCCTTTAACAAGGAAGACCTTTCATAGGGTAGACCATGATTCATGATCAAACATTGTAACCTTTATTAGATACACTTTATTACTATAGTAGTGAAGATTTGTGGGTTTCATACCCACCCCATTTTTACCTTCTCATTGGAGGTTTTTTGGGTAATCATATCTTGTGTCATACATGTGTGAATGCTTGCTTGTTTACATACTTTAGATATATATGCTTGACATGGTATTTTAGTTTACTTATTGAATGTGAGAGATGGATGTGTGGTGAATATTTTTATGGATTAAATTTTAAAGCATTGATTCACACACCCCCCCCCCATTTACCTTTCCTATTGTAATTCTAACAGTTGGTATAAGAGCTTTATTCTCTAAAAGTAAAGCTTTGCAGCTTTGAGGAAAGACCTTGGAAATAGAAGCCTACAGGTTGGGAAAGATTATTGAGAACCAAGAGATTGAAATACATCTAATTCTACATCATTTGAATGAAGCAAGAGAAGATCTAATATAATCACTAAAAAGAACGAATGAAATTTCTATTGAGGAGAATGGCACAAAATACCAAGCACTAGTGCATTTGAGGTCATTTTGCGACCAAAAATTGCGACCAAGTTTTTTAAATGGGTTGCTTGGTCGTGTTATAAAGAAATTTTTTGTTTTTTTTTAATAACTAGCTCATGTTGGTCGCAATTGCGACCAATTATTTTGGTCGGAATTGCGACACACAGGGAAGCATAAAACAAAAAAAAAAAGGGCAAAACATTTCATTTGGCTTTTGCGCGAGGTTCATTTGGCTTTGGCGCGAGTGAGGGTCTCCATCAACATTGGCTCTGCTACAGATCCTTTTCATCTAGCTTTGGCACGAGGGTTTCCATCAACATTGGCGTGAGGGTCATCAACATTGGCGCGAGGGCACCTCTTGGCACGAGGGCACATCTAATCTGGTGTTTTTGATTGTAGAAATTTTGAGGGCACGTCTAAAATTTTGGGGAGTTCCATGTGATTCCATTAGACTAATTTATGAAAACCATTGCAATGTGCCTTTAAAATAATGTATTGGGTGCATTTCATTTCTATTTCCATTTGAAATTGCTTTCAAACAGTTTACTGCATTATGCTTTGACATTAGTTGATGGGTTTATGATAGTTTGCATTCATATTAATTGGTTATTGTATAAAATTAAAGTTGGCTCAATGTTTTGATTTGTATAGGCATAACATTCCACTTATTCTCATTTGTGAAGGAACTCCAACCGATCATAGTACCATTTTTATCACTAACCATTTATATTAGATAGTGATAAAAATGGTTAGTGGGTCATTCAGAACAGCGGCTTTTCAAAGAAACAACTTTTATCTCTAAATTTCTAATATTTTACTTGAATTAGATGGTTTCATAGGAATTTATAGGAAGCCAAACAACATTACATAAATCTTTGAAGAGATTGCTTCTCATAGTATTGGGAAACAAATGAGTTGGGGTGGCAGGCCACAACACTCATAGTTGAATGCCATTTACACTGCACATCTTTTTCCAAATCTTTTATTCAACAAGACCACATCACACACCATAATAAAAATGGACCTTCCTTAAACTTATTCAATATCTCAATTATATAGCCCATGCAAGACATCGTTTAACATCACAGTCAAAATGGTCATCATGTGGTCAATCTTTCAACTTATTACCGTATACTACGGGTATGTCTATTGAGGGAATGATTGGAAAATTGCACAGAAAAATGTAAAAAATTGTATAAAACATGGGTGAATACATAGATCTTAAAATGGTGAAACTAAGGGTAGAGATTTTAGGGAGTCAAAGAGATGTTTAGTGACATGATTAGCTTCCGGCATAGATCAGATTACATAATTAGGGATAAGGATTGTAGTCTGTAACTCTTTTTTGGGGCATCCTTTTTATGATATGCAGTGTATCATCTCATTAGATTCTTCACTCATACTATGCGAATTTCCACAAACTGCCTATTTGGATTATGTTCATGATCTCAACTATTAGGGGAAACTCTGTACACTCTGTCTTCTCTCGACTGTGTAGGGTTCTAGAATTTTGAACACTTTTGATCTCCTTATGGCTTGAAGAGCCTTATCTTTATCAGGTCTTCTTCCTTTGAAATGGATGTTGTCTGAATTGACACTGAGTTTCTTATCAAATGCAATTGGTTACTTTGCATAATTCACACTAATAGAAATAGCAACACCAACTACTTGTTACTCTGCAAGGAAAAAGTGAGCATCTTCTGCACCCCTTTCACAACTTTCATGCAATCTTTTGTGTCTATTACAAAGTGCACTCCACATTTAATGATTCGTCTTGATAGAAGTCCTCTCCTTGGAAAATAAAAAGCTTTTTCATTCTTGAATAGGGCTTGAATACTATTCTATTTATCCTAGGAATGCCATGTAAAACTCTCTACCATATACTGACATATTCAGGTTGTATTGTGTTTTTTAATGGACACTTTTAATGGATTTCTACCAAGTCACTACTTTAAGAATATGCTCTCTTTCGTCAAGATTACTTTCTAGGATAGTTACTAAACTTTTTATGTCAATACTTCAGTTAGAAATATGCTTTCTTGTTCAGCAACACAAAATCTGCCTTGTCTTCATAATTTTTATTATAGTAATATTTAGTTTAATATATTTTTATTAATATTTACCTCAATGTCAATTAATATTTACTTTAATATATTTTTACTATAGTAATATATTATAAGAAAAAATTAAATCTTTACAAAAAAAAATTAATACCAAAATATTTCTTATGAAAAAGATATAGGCTAGTGTAAATGTAAAAAAAATTAACTAAATTTTTCAGATGTTAAAACTAGCACATATGTGAATTTAAAAGATTTATTTATATAATCTATTAATATTTTCTTTAAAATTCATCTCGACTCCAAGGAAAAAGCTAAGGAGTGAGCAAACATAAATTTGAGTGGTAAATGGATCCACCTAGGATTCTATTGGAAGCCAAAGTGGATGCCCGTATTGCTGTTCTTTTTACTAAAATAGATTCAAAATTCATAAGCTTGTATTAGATAAAAGGGAAAACTTTATACAAATTGTCAAAAACCTGTGACTGTCAAATACAGGGCCTTTGATCATTTCTGCCATAAACATTCAATAGAAAAATCTCTTGTCCATAAGTTCTGGCTTCCTCACACTTACAGACACCTCAATTCTGATTTATATATCTGAATTAAGAATCATGAAAATTAATTATAGTTCATAATTTTTTTCTACTTTTTGAGATCTATATAATTCTGATGATGGGTGTGATTTCAAAAATTGATAAAAGCAATTTGAGACAATCAAATTAAATTGTAAATTTTTCATCTTGGAAATCTTAGATTTGAATCTATTGAAACTTAATACATAATAACAAAAACATTTATAACAATATCTACCTAAGCTTTGAAGACAAGTGGTTCATAGTAAACTGACAAATCCTCAAAATTGAGTATAGAAAGACTTTCAGGCCACTCTCCAGACATAATCTCTTCCACAATCTCAATCCTCTCCTCTCTTTCCACTTCCACACTTTTACTTGAACTCACATTGAATGCATACATCACCTGACCTCTTGATTGCCTTCTCTTCCTTTCACACTGAGATACTTGTGTTGGTAATAATGGCAGTGCAGCAAATGCTACACACTTCAATTTCACTACATTTACCAAAGACATTGGTTGTTCCTCTCTACTTTATTATACTCAATTCAATATCTCTTGCATTTTGACATTTATATAGCAAATTAAATGGGCCATACTGAAATAAATGAAAGCTAAATGGTTTCAGAATTCAGCTTGATTTCGTGTAGATATACATTGAATCTTATCTTATATGTGGGTCTATTTTAAGACACATGTCTATACATTGGCAAAGATTTGGAATGCCTTGGCACATTCCTCTGAATTATTGTGCAGTGGATAAGATGGACTAAGCTATTGAAAGAGATTGATGGTAAATTCTATGGACTCTGATTTGCATGAAACAACTGCGTATTACAAGTGGCTTCTACAATGGAGGACAAACTATTTTTGACTCTTGTAAAACAACTGGCTTCTATCATGGAAAGTGGGGAAGCTAAATTTTAGGGGCTTCACTCAAAGCCTCCATGCCGATATTGGTGTGGGGGCTTTGAATGAATATTAGGGTTTCATTCGAATCTGACATGCAGACCTTGTTCATACTCCTAATAACCGATCAAAAAAGCTTTTAAATCCAACATTTTTTTTTTTTGTCCCATGGTTTCATGTATGAGTTGGTGTACTAGGGCACTAAGAGGGAAGTTAGTAACATCATACCTTGCATCAGCATCTCCGTCTATGGTGCAGGAGCACCTAACTCTTATGAAGTACAACTCAGCAACTGTTTGACAAGCTTTAATAGTTTACATGTAATGGGTGATTGGTGTCAGGCTGCTGTGTATGCATTAATCTCGGTCTTGAATGCAAAAGAAATTATGAATTCACTAAATAGGGTCAAACTTATTTTTGTTGATTTAATAGATTTGATTTGAGAATGATGGTCTAATGATTTGAGAGAAAGAGTTGAGAGACAGATGGAGAGAGAGATAATACAAGTGATAGAAAGACTCCTAGATAATATTCTTGAGGACAATGTGTATTATAGTCCTTACCATGTTTTCCTTTGATCTACCAAAATGATGGTGGCGTCCTAAAAATGGCATGGCTCTTTCTACCACTTGTATTATCTCTCTCTCCATCTGTCTGTCCATTCATTCTCTTAGATCATCTGACCAACATTCCCAAATCAAATCTTGACCCTATTTAGTGGATTCACAACATAAACTTCAAATGCTTCTCCTATCAAATATGTAGATTTCACAATAGCTAAGAAACATAATTGTAGGCATCATGGTCACATTTTTTTGAAAATGTAATTGGGTTGTGTACCCAAGCAATGCAAAGCAACTTCCACACCTTCAATTCCAAGTTGAATTCATCTGTAAGAATGATCACTTGTCAACACTTTCTGAATACATCTGTAGCTCATGAATACAAGGTCCTCCAAAAAATGTATTCAACAACTGTTGGCAAGCGATCATTCCTACCTCATGAATACAAGGTCCTCCAACAAATCTATTTAACAGATATTGGCAAGCAATCATTCCTAGTTTCTTTTGTTTTATAAGGTTTGTCTAAACCTAATAGGTTGTAGTTTCATTTTCTAGATGCACTTCGTCGCTTGGGTATACAACTCAATTACATTGACTCCAAAAAAAGTGACCATGATGCTTACAATTATATTTCTTAGTTGTTGTGTCCTAAGATACCTTATGACCCTTTACGACCATTTACGATCCCTAAGAATAAATCTTAGAGCTCTTAAAATGTCGTAAAAGGTCATAAGAGACTCCTAGGAGGGGCCATGATGAGCTTCCATCTTCACGTGGTTGGCCCTGTTAAGTAGAGAATGCTATAGTTTTCACAAAACAAAGAGAAGCTCAATAATTTAAGGTCTTAGTCCATAGACAAATTAAATTAGAGTTATTATCCAAAACACATAAAAAAAAATGCACATAAACGTGGTAGGCACTAAATAGATATAGTTGGAAGAGAATTAAAAAAAAGATTAAGGATTATGTTATTTTAAGAAATATTTAAATAACAATTATAAATTGAGTTAAATCAATAAGTATTCGTTTCTACCTTTTCCAATATAAATTTAAATATTGAATGGTCTCTCCTTTATATCTTAATCCTTCAATACTCATAACTCTTTATTGCATTCATTTTGATCATTCACTAAACTTAATTAAATTATAATTATATTACATGTTATTTTAATTTTTTATATTTTTACTTTTTATTTTTATTATTGAATGTCATGTCAAAAAGGGGAAATTATAGTGAGATGCATTACAATATAGCAAAATAACAAGAATATTATTGAAACAAACTGATACAACATTCAAATTATAAAATCATGTCATGTCCCCTTTTCAAATAATTAAAAAATAATAATCTTTGCTAAGGCAGGCAGGCCCAAGAAAGTGAAGTTTCGAAAAAAGGGGGTTAATCTTTGAAAACCGTTGGACTAATAAATGAAAATTATTATTAAAATATGTTTCATTAACCTCTCTTGGACATGAGTTACAGTTATGCCCTCTTTTAAGGGGTTTTGGAGGCATTTTGGGCTCATTCCAGAACTTGATTTTTGCTCATTCTTTATTATTCTTCAGAGGCTGCCAAACTTGTGGAGAAGGAGACCGAAGAACGGGAGTTTGCAGGTTTCCAGGGAGACCCAAGAACAGGAGTTTTCAGGTTTCCAGGAAGGCTAAGGATGGGAGTTTGAAGCCATTCCATGTGCATGCTCATACAGAGTTTGCCTTTGTGCTGAACAGTGCAGATTTGTGGGTTTTCGGGTGTGTTTTTGGTATGAGTTTGGTGTTTCCAATTGAGTATTTCATATTAGTTTGGGTTTCTGCTGTATTTCAGACTTTAAGGCATTAAAATAGAGCTGAATATATTTATTGGGACGTGATTAAACTTTTGAGATAGATTATTAGTGTTTTTGTGGTGTTTCCGGGCATTTTTGTGTTAATTTTGGGAGCCCGATGAGCATAATTTTTGTCCTACATTTGTGAGCTGTTGTGTAAAGGCTATATATATATGGAAATTTCATTTTGTAGGCTGTTATGCTGATGAAATTTCTGTAAAAATGTCCATTTTCAGATTTATTAATAATAGGTGAAGCTGTGAAGCTTTTGGCACCATTTCTGGCATACCCGATTTGGGGTTTCTTGAGAAATTTGGAGGATCTTTCTGATATTAGTTGTTTGATCTTAAAGATATGATTAAAGGTTGGAAATATCATACAAAAATCAGAAAAGGGACATTTCAGTGGTATCAGAGCCATGATCTTGCCAGCCTGAGGGTTTGTAGAAGTTGCATGTCAGTTTTGACAACTACCCAGATCTTGCATTTCAGTTTTGAGAACTACCCAAATCTTGCATGTCATAATTTATGGTTGCATGTCTCTTCTAATCAGCTGCATGTCAAAATTTATGGTTTCATGCTACTTCTAATAATGTGCATGTTAGTTCTTGGTGAATTTGGTGGTTGTAGAAGTTTGCATGTGAGTTTTGACAACTACCTAGATCTTGCATGTCAGTTTTGACAACTACCCAGATCTTGCATATCAGTTTTGACAACTACCCAGATCTTGCATGTCATAATTTGGTGGTTGCATGTTGCTTCTAATCAGTTACATGTCAAACTCTATGGTTTCATGCTACTTTTAATCATTTTCATGTTAGTTCTTGGTGAATTTGGTGGTTGTAGAAGTTTGCATGTCAGTTTTGACAACTACCTAGATATTACATGTCATAATTTGATGGTTGCATGTTGCTTCTAATTAGTTGCATGTAAAAATCTATGGTTGCATGCTACTTCTAATCATTTGCATGTTAGTTCTTGGTGTTTGAAGAAGTTATATCCTATTGGGGTTACACTCTACTTTATCCAGAATGGACAGGTATAGTACAGAGTCTCAAAGGATACGATCTTGGACAATTGATATCCAGAGTCAAAACAGTAGAAAGGATGGTTATTTAGACATTCGAGATAAACTTATGAAAATAAGCCATGACATGTCTAAACAGTTGGTTGAGCACCACCGTATAATGAATGACATGTTGTTCGACCCAGCTAAGGTGGATAAGTTGACTGGATTTCTATTTGGCAGATTTTCTCACATGGCAGATGACACAGTTACCAAGAACTTGCATGAGGAGTTTGAGAAACCAGCTGATAGCCAGGTAGAGGTCTCAGATTCTACTTTTCCATAGGAGGTGGTGGGAAAGGATATTACACAGATTGATAGTAATGGTCAACTTGATACTCAAATTGAGACAATTATTTACAGGTCGTCAAAGGGTGATGCCACAGGTATTCAGGATGGTATAGTTACAACAGGCAGTGACTACAGTGTAGTGGGTTCAGATGATGATTATGAGGATGTTGTTGTGCAGGATGGTGAGATACTTGGTAGAGATGAGCAGACATTGAGCATTCATGATTTTGCTAAGAAAGAGTACCAGGCACAGTTAGATGCTTCACCACATGAGGTTGAGGCTGGTAGTACTTCACATGATTTGTCCAGCCAGCTAAAGGTGAACAAAGATAGTATTGTGACTTCATTATCTCATCATGACAGGTATGTGAAGTTAGTTGGTATTGGTCATATTACTCAGGTGAGGAGTTTGCTTGAGTTACCAGTTGATTCTAGTTTACGGATATGGACTCAAGATTGTTATATTGGCATTTGGGATTCAGTTGACTGGACATCTTTAACACTTTTTGGTAGCAGTGTTTTCTTGGGTGCTATCATGGATTTGATTAGCAGATTACATGGTGTTGTCTTTTCTTGTGTCAGTATCTTGTCTAATGTTGGTATTAGTTTTTATACACCGATGTTGGGCTTTGTTCATATATCCAGTCGACCATATTTGCTAGAATGTGTTGATGATCTTTCATATTTGGCAGTGTGTACAGATGAGTCCCAGGATCATATTGGCATTGATGACATCTAGGAGGATGTAGTGGGCAATTTTGAAAACTTAGTTTCCTTGGGTGCAAAGGAGTTGGACAGCAGTGCTAATGTTTTTGATACTCCGTATGTTGATATGAGCTTTAGATTTGATTCACAGGATATGGATTGTAATACTCTAGAGACTAGTGACTTTGATTATACTCCTTTAGACATTACATCAGAGGAGGTTTGTAGGAGAGAGTCAAGCCAGTGCCATCATGTGTCTAATCAGTTGAGAGTTAGTGACTGAGACATTGCTATCACTTGCCAACATTTTGATGCTGCTCGTCAGTTGTTAGCAGTTTATGGATGGGGTTCTCCTACTAGTGATGAGCAGGAAGGAAGTTATCTTTCCTTGACAGAGATCCACTCTTTATGGGAGGCTATTCAAATTTTGAGATAAAATTATATGAAGTTGGTAGCCGACAGAGATTATCTTATGGAGTGGGGCAGTACAGCATATGATGCATTGTTGGCCAAGGAAGATGAGGTGAGTGAGCTTATTGAGCAGCTTGAGGTGACTTCTAAGATTCTTGAGAGTACACAGTTGGCTTTCAAGGAGTCACAGTTTCATTTGGCTAAGGTGACCATGGAGTTAGAGCGACTACAATCTTTAGCTGATTCTATACAGTCACAAGATGTGGTATTTGGTGATCCGAGGATGTCCATGGCCGAGATTGTTAGAGACAATGGAGATGGGGATGCATCCATCCTTGATACTAACATTGGCATATCAGGTTCATTCCCACTAGAGTCAGGTTCAATTGAGTTGGGTGCTGTAGCAAATTTTTGTGGTGTGCCTGACATGGTGGTGACCTCTAGTACTAATGGCACAAAGACTAGAGATGTTGTATCAAAGACCATGTGTGATGTTGGTGAGCTAATAGTTGGCATGGTTCCTACTAGTAATACTACTCCTTTGGCAATGTCTTCAGAGGTAGTAGTCAATTCCAACTTGGTTAAGGATCAATTGCAGTTAGTTACATCTGGATTGCAGTCTGAGCCACTGACTGAGATTGGTGCATTCTATCGGCATTACACTGTGAGGTATGCTCATCAATCTACCTTTGATGACCATGTTGATGAGATGATGATACAAAGATGTACTTTGGTTCGTAGTGCTTATCATTAGTTATGGGATAGTTTGATGCCTTGGGATGAGAGTTGTGATGGGCATGACATGGCGATAGGTCCTATAGTTGACAAGTTGATAATACATGACTTAGAGCAGGAGTTTTGGAGTGATGATTCAGCAAGGTATGTACATCAGTTAGCATTTGATCCTTGTGCTGAGGAGTTGATGGCAGACAAATTTGGTTTGGATTCCATTTCTTACTCTTTATCTTGTAATGTCTTTTCACCATCAGCAGTGCATGGGAGTTATGGTTATGAGATAGTGGCCGATGATTTGCAGAGTTGTGTTGACTGTAGGAGTTGTACAGTGTGTGGATTCTCCATACTTGGTACAGTTTCATTCGAGAGGGTTCACCATTGTTGCAGAGTTGGATTGTACATTCCATATAGCCCAGTGGGATGCGTTGATGGTATTTATGGTGTTGGCAGTTTGATTTGTCCACTTTACTTGGGTTCTAATGTTCTAAGAGTTTGTATCTCATGGATTTTTGACTGTGGTAGTGGTGATTTTGGAGTTTGGTTGAGCTATAATTTTCAGTTTGATTATGGATTCATCTTGGTCATATTGCAGAGGATATTGCAGGAGCCTGTGTTAATTGGTAGTAGTATAGTTCATGACTACATTTGGGATCCAGGTGGATTGATTGGTTTATTGTTCAGCCATTGCTTGAGGACAAGAAATATTTGGGAGGGGAGGACTTTTCATGTCCCCTTTTCAAATGATTAAAAAATAATAATCTTTGCTAAGGCAGGGAGGCCCAAGAAAGTGAAGTTTCGGAAAAAGGGGGTTAATCTTTGGAAACTGTTGGACTAATAAATGAAAATTATTATTAGAATATGTTTCATTAACCTCTCTTGGACATGAGTTATAGTTATGCCCTCTTTTAAGGGGTTTTGGAGGCATTTTGGGCTCATTCCAGAACTTGATTTTTGCTCATTCTTTATTATTCTTCAGAGGCTGCCAAACCTGTGGAGAAGGAGACCGAAGAACGGGAGTTTGTAGGTTTCTAGGGAGACCCAAGAACGGGATTTTTCAGGTTTTTAGGAATGCTAAGGACAGGAGTTTGAAGCCATTCCATGTGCATGCTTATACAGAGTTTTCCTTTGTGCTGAACAGTGCAGATTTGTGGGTTTTTGGGTGTGTTTTTTGTATGAGTTTGGTGTTTCCAATTGAGTATTTCATATCAGTTTGGGTTGCTGCTGTATTTCAGACTTTAAGGCATTAAAATAGAGCTGAATATATGTATTGGGATGTGATTAAACTTCTGAGATAGATTATTAGTGTTTTTGTGGTGTTTCCGGGCATTTTTGTGTTAATTTCGGGAGCCCGATGAGCATAGTTTTTGTCCTACATTTGTGAGTTGTTGCGTAAAGGCTATATAGATATGGAAATTTCATTTTTTAGGCTGTTATGCTGCTGAAATTTCTGTAAAAATGTCCATTTTCAGATTTATTAATAATAGGTGAAGCTGTGAAGCTTTTGGCACCATTTCTGGCATACCCGATTTGGGGTTTCTTGAGAAATTTGGAGGATCTTTCTGATATTAGTTGTTTGATCTTAAAGATCTGATTAAAATTTGGAAATATCATACAAAAATCAGAAAAGGGACATTTCACCAAATTACCAGCCCCAGTGACATTTGTTGTTGTTCAAAAGCGGCACCATACTAGACTATTTGCAAACAACCATGCAGATAGGCATTCGATAGATAGACTTGGGAACATCTTGCCAAGTCTTCAGTACATAATAAAGCAACTGAATTTCATAAAAAAAAATTTTGATAGTCAATTTGTTTAAATATTTCCCATCAAAAATTACTTAGTACATCTCATCTTTTTTCTGCATAGGAGCTTGTAGTTCTGAAGAATCTGATAGCGAAGAATTTGAAGAAGATATTGTAGCAAAGGTATATTTGGTGTTCTTTTTTAAGTGAAAATGTGATTGGAAATTTTTTATATTGTCATATTTCACTTGCAGAAAGGTCAAATTGTAAATAGAGGTCAACTTGTATGGATTTAAGTTTCTTCTTCATTATTTATAATGATCTCGATTCCTCCTTTGTAGCTGTAAAAATACTTGTTTATTTTCACCTTTCCAAATACCCTTTACAAGGTTCTTCAAGATTCCAAAATATCTTGGGCTGACCCCACTCCAGCATGTCCTAACTCCTACTTGGTTCAGAGACCATACTCCTTTTTATATGTGTCTTCCTCTTACTACTCCATCTGCAGGTTGCAAACAAATCATCCTTCTTCCACCAACAAGTCATTCCATTCAAGAAAGACCATGTCTGACGATATCAACGCACAAAAAAATAGGGAGGCAATTGCTAGACTACAGTCTAACTTAAAAAGAAAAGGTAATGGAAAATGTTATTGTCCTTGCAAAATGTGTAAGGGCTTAAAGACTCGAAGATATCTAATCACAACAGCTGAGCAACATTGTAGGCAACATGGTCACATTAAAGGGGGAAACGAGTATCGCCCATTGGTATGTATTTTAATAGTTTATAAATTACATGAGACATGATTTGATGATGAGATCATGGTCATGGTTAATATAAGGTAATCATTTTCATATAGGTCAACATCCCTGAGTTTCATGTTATGCACCATGACAATTCGGAGAATGCGGATTTCCAAACGAGGGAACATGGAGGTGTGAATATTGAAGTAGAAGGTAATGATACCATGGAAGAAGATTAGGATGATGAAGATCACGATGATCAAGATGATAATGATGATGATGATGATGCTGATGATGATGCAGAGTTTGATATACCTTTACTTGAGAAGGCAAATAAGCCCCTATATGAAGGCTCCAAAACAACTCTTCTTGCCGATGTATTGCTATTGGTGAACTTGAAGGTAATGAATGGTTTATCTAATGTAGCAATGACATGTATGTTAAGGTATTCCATCTTCTTTCATTATTTTACTCATAGTTCCCTTACAATTAACATTGGGTTCGTGTAGCAATTAATATTCTTTAAATTAAGAAATTATATTTTTGGTCGTAGGTTGATAGGTGAGTGTTTGTTACCACCATCAAACATTCTACCTCGCTCGTAACGAGAATTATCTTCCATCATGAAAGATATTGGAATGGGGTATCAAACAATAGATGCATGTCTGAATGATCATATTATATATTATAAATAGCATGAATTTGCAACACAATGCCCTACTTGTCATATCAGTAGATATCAATCAGATCGATTAACAAAAAAGGTGCCTCGCAAGGTTCTTCGGCATATTCCCATTATTCCACATCTGCAACGATTATTCAAGTGCCATAGCTTGGCACAATTTATGGATTACCATGCATGCAATAGAAGTCAAGATGACATTATGCAAATTCTTGCAGATGGTTCAGCATTTAAGGAAATACAAGAAAAATGGCCACACTTTAAAGAAGAACCTCGTAATCTCAAGCTTCCATTGGCAGCAGACGATGTCAATCCTTACGGAGAGATGAGATCTACTTACTCAATGTCGCCTATTTTTGTTATCAACAATAACATACCTCCTTGGTTGTCCATAAAGAGAGAGCACATAATGTTGACACTGATTGTTCCAGGTATTTTTTGATTTAGTGGTCATCTAAATTAATTTATTATTACTAATCCATCAAATGGTCAAAATAATTATGTAATGTTTTTGCTCATTCAACTAGGTAAGTACCAAGTCAAAGATATCAACATATATATTGAACCCCTTATCGACGAGTTGGTGGTGTTATGGAATGGGGTTACTATGTATGACATTTGTAGATCAATAGGACAAAGACAATTTCAATTTCATGCAATGCTTGTATGGACAGTACACGATGCCCCTGGGTTAACACATGTTTGTGGTATGTTCTCTTCTTGACACCTCTTTTTTGGTATGTCAAAGTTAACACATTTAATCCAATTATAAACGATCTTGTAGGTCTTCAGACAAAGGGTAAATTTGCATGTCCAGTTTGTGGTCCAAAAGACGAAATCCCATCATTCAAAAAGTTTAAGAAAGCAGGTGTTTGATGAGAATAGACACTTTCTGCACAGAAATCATAAGTACTGAATTACCAAAAAACCTCTTTTCAATGGTCTAGAAAAGACTACATCAAAGCCACAGAGAATGACACCTCGCCTATGGAAGTTGGCATACAATAATATAAATCGTCGACGTAATGTCATTCCATTTGATGCTTTTTGTTTCAAATTTATATTTCGATATTGTGTTTTGTTTACTGATGATGTGATTGATGGTTGTGAATGTTGTCAAGACATCAATGTCCAACTTCCAAAAGGACTAAAAATTTATCCTACACAATTTACTAGGTTGCCGTACTACAAGAAACTCCCAATTGTGCATTTGTTTGATCTTATGCATATTGGAAAGAATGTAGCAGAGACATTATGGAAAAGCTTGGATGGAAGGCATGACAAAGATCAAATTGTCAAAACTTGTAGTGACATTGAAGAATCCAACCATGCAATGAAAAATAGTATTCAACCAAATAACAATGGAGACCGGATTGATACAAGTGCCCTTAGTTGGTTATTGTCAGAGCAGCAGAGCAATGCTATAAAAGAAGTCATAAAAAAATATGATTTCTCACAGGATTTGTTGTGAACATAAACAATGTCATATCAAATAAAAGTGAATTTGGGCCAGGGTTGAAAACACACGATTGGCATACATTTATTAAGGTAATTCATGTTATTTTGTATTCACTATATATTTATATACTGCATGTAGTTTCAATTGCATTCTTTTATAAAATACTGACAAGATCATTTTACAAATATTGCAGTACGTTCTACCTCTATCTCTCCCACACGACTTTGCCAACAATGTCAAACAGGTTATATATGATCTTGGAAAATACATGAGGTGGTTGTCATCTAAAGAAATCAATAAAGAAGATATAAAATATTAGAAGAGAAAAATTCCTCTTCTGATGTGTGAAATGCAAAAGTGTCTACCTCCAAGTTTTTTCAATGCACAAGAACACTACCTCATACATCAAGTTGAGGAGATTGAATTGTGTGGACCTGTACCAACCAAGTCAATGTGGATGGTTGAGAGGCACTTGAAATTTTTGAAAGGCTTGGTTCACCAGAGAACACATCTCGAGGGTTCCATGGTAGAGGGATATATGGTATACCAGACCATGGTGTACATTACTGAATATCTTCCTAAGTTTGCAGCAAACATCCATGTAGATCGTATTTGGGATCCCAACTCAATTAACAAATTCGAAGGGGATTACTTGATGGGCAAAGGTAGATCGAGGAAAGTGAGAGGTAAATTTAAGATTTTATTGTAGTTAATTAATTCATATAAATCTTCAATATAAGTTATTTTTAATTGGCGTATTTATTTGAAACAGGTGGTCGAGAGTGGGATGCAATACATTTGTATATTGTGAACAATCTTGATTGGATGACAGAATGGATTGAACGATGTCAACAAAATGGTTGCTCATTAACATGGGAAGGTGTTGGTTCATTGGTTACAGAAGCTCATCGTAATGGAAATTCCAATGTTATGCCGATGTTAGTTGATCTAGTAAATGGTTTAAGAGGTGGAGAGGTACGTAGAAATTTATTAATGATCATAACTTGACGTATGTTTTGTATCAACTCACGATGCAAATAATTTACATAGACTTCAAAAATTGTAGGTCAAGCACCACAAAGCTATGTACTATCATGGCCACAAATTCCGCATAAAAAGGTTGGATGACACAAAGAAAACTTGTGATTCTGGGATAACTGCAATTTTTGAGGTCACCAATATATCATCTAGAAGTGACGTACATCCTCAACAATCTCAAAATCAATACTATGGCATCTTGGATATATAATTGAGTGTGAATTTACACCTTCAAAGTAGTTCTATTTGTCGTCAAATGGTACAAGTTATGACTAAATCAAAATGATCCAGATAGAAAGGTTATTCAACATTATAATGGATTTGCAATAATCAATACAAGGTCGTTTGAGCTAGTTGGAGATGAGCTCTATGTTCTTCCAAGCCAATGTGAGCAAGTTTTTTACTCAGAGGTTCCAAATAAATAGGGTTGGTCATTTGTTGTTAGACATGATCCAAGAGGAAGGCTGATAAAGTGTAATGTTATGGAAGAAGAAGATATTGAAGATGATGAAGAAGCAGATGATGAAGATCAAGATGATGGTGATGACGATGATGGTGATGGTGATGGTGATGATGATGATGATGATGATGATGATGATGGCAATGATGATGGTGATGATGGCGATGATGATGGCGATGATGATGGTGATGATGGCGATGATGATGATGATGATGATGATGATGATGAAGAAGAAGAAGATAATCAATGACTACAAACGTCATCACCCCTTCTGTTGATGATCTTGCATTCCATATATAAGGTAAATTTGTTCATGTTTATGATGTTGCATATTGTTCATGTTGTCTTCTAAGTTATTTGTAGCATACACGTATCATGTAATTTTTAGCGAACTTAAGATAAATTATTAACATATGTAGGAAATTTGATTATATATTTATTGTGTTCATTTCTAATGATTACAACATATGTTATTTATAGTTACCAATGTTTATGTTGTGTCTAATTATGACCCTTTTTGCAAACAGTCAATTGACTATAGGTACATCGTCACTCCTTCTATTGACATGTTTGCGATGTTGCCTATTGTTCATGTTGTCTTCTAAGTTATTTGTAACAAACGTGTATCATGTAATGGTAGATGAAAGCTCTACATGTAGTACAGCTAAAAGAGGGAGATCAACTAGAGGTCAAAAGAATAGAAAAAAATTTGATAAATGCATGCAATTTTTCCTTGCTAATGGGGGGTCATGTTCTTATGATGATGAGACCAAAGGCGACATCAAGGTGCCCTTTCGGTACTCACACATTGAGAAAGAATGGATACCCAATGAGCTACCTCCAATTAACATAGATTTTTGTGTTAATGAGAGGATATATCGCATTGCTCCATCCTCATTACATGGTTTGGGCCTATTTTCTAGGGATGGGATAAAGGTATGTTACAACAAAGTTGTCGAATTGGTCAAGTATGTTAGTCCATGTTACAATTACAATGATTGGATGCAGATTGTTCGATATAAAAAAAGTATGCGTAGGTATGGGGTATTAGCTAATTATATACAACGAAAAGAAAATGATCAAAGTAAAAGATTTGCTATGTAAATTGATGGGAGACCAAAAGCAATAGGTAATATTGCAGGTTTTATAAATAGTACATGACTTGCTTCAACTAGTAAGCAACCCAATTGCATATTTGAGGCATGTGAGGGGAATGAAGTTTTTGTTTGTGCAATAAAATCAATAAGTGCAAGGGAAGAACTGCTAATTGATTACCATTTAAATCGCATAGATACAAACAATGTTACTATCATGAGGGTTGTAAGTACTATTTACCATTTTGTTAATAAGTTTTTTTTTGCTATCTATTGCTTTCAGTTAGCTGAATTTTTTATGTTTAATCTTTGTGATAGGATGATATGGATCCGACAGATGATAGAGGTCAGCAGGATGCTACTCCCACCCCTTCTTCAGCAAGGGTAAACCTTTTTGAAATTGTACAAATTAGGTAGTTGAAAAATGTAATATTATTACGTTATTTTATTTACGGTTTTTGAGTTTTTATGATAGTTTTACTAATATTCCTCTCACAATTTTATGTTCAGGATAAGGGTAAAGCAGTAGCAGTGACCACCAAGCCACTAGCTATGCATTCTGATGAGGCCGATATTGCTGATACTCCCAATTTTATAAAAATGTTGAAAAAAAATTAGGCAAATTAATTTAGAAGCAATTAAAATTTTGGATGAGGCAAATATGGAACCCGAGGAGATGAGGAAGAGGCTATCAGAATTGAAAGCGCAAGCTCAGCATTATGAAGTAAGCTCCAATGAATATTTAGTTATAACAAAAGTTCAATAAAGATTTATATTTTATAATCTTTTATGTTGTGAAATAAAATATGTAATATGTGCAAAAATACTTTATTGATGCAATTTTTTAAAAGAGTTGTAAGAAACTTTAACTACTAAATTCTTGTTATATAGGAATTTTTGGGAATTGATCCAGAATGTGGTCAAGGACAACGCGGTGAGGGCGATAGTAGCAGAGTTCTGGCTGCCACTGGTAAAATAATCTTTTAGTTGACAAGTTAGAAGGAATTTTTATTTCAAACATTCAAAACTTCTTAACTCTTACTTTTATTATTTCAAAATGTCTTTGCTAACAATGTATTGTTCAAGTCATCTAGCGCAGGAGACTCCTACGAGGTTGACAGATGCCCATACAAGATTGCCGACTGCAATGTCGGAAACAAGGGGACATCCAACTAGTAAATCCTTGTTTTTCTATATTTGGTTTTGTGTTAATTATGAGTTGATAATATGTACTTTAATCTTGGGATGCATCACATAGTGTATTGTTTTTTTTGTGGTAGGAGATGCATCGTCTGGTATGCCACCAAATGCGGATCATAGTACATCTATTGGTGATAATTCACCATCATTTCTTGGAGCTATCCGTGTTTCTAGCACGGGATCTATGGAGACATTGTTGTTGATTGACGATAATGAATTAATGCCTTTGAAATGTCCTAAGCTTTCAGGTACTTTAAATAATTATTTTTTATATTGTAATAAGGATTTTCTTGCAAGATGTAAACATGATAGGAAGTGGTGAATGCAAGGGCTTTTTATGTGGAGTGATGCCTCATGACCTTTAGTGTGTCGTATTGTGCAAGTTGTTTAATTATTCTGGAATTCCTTTTTATTAGGGGTTTGGTAGGATCATCTGAATTATCAATGACCTTTTGTCTATACCAGTAATTCTCTAGTTTAGGAATTTGGTACATTGCAATTTCATGCTTTGAGTAGAAGATACTAACTAATTTTTCTACAGAGAACCAAAAGTGGGAGTCTTCTTTCATATGATTCATTTTAATGGTTTTTACTATTAATTATCCCATGACAGTTTTTGCAGGAAACGATACATTTTATAGGAGGCTTTATGACCTCACGCTACGAAGATTCGGGCCCACCATACATACTAGGTTGTTGTACATCATAACTGAACTAATTTTATCCCACTATTTTTTTTCATATCATTAATTGGTGCAACATTTTTCCTTTCATTCGAGTCTTTTCTTATACTAGCTATATCTAACAATTTTGTGTTTTTTCTTAAAAGTTGGAACTACCAATCTCAAAAATTAAAAGATGGGCTCATCAAAGATATAGAGCATGAGTTTGGTAGTAATATTTTTGATCGTAAGAAATTGTTACAAAAAGCTGCCAGACATCTCAAGGTTGTGAGGGACACATATAGAAAGAGCCTCGTCCACAACCTGAAGTACAAGCGTCCTCCCTTTGTTTCAGCAAGGGACTGGAATGAGTTCATTTTGGATGCAAAGGAGAAAGGGCAACGTTCGCCAGAAGAAAGTGCACCAGCAAATCCAAAAAGGTATGCAATAGTATTAACTACTAGTACATTAATGAGAAAATTTAGGGTTCAACTTCAGTATCAACAATTTCAACTAGCTCAATTTAATCTATCTATTGATAAAAGGTATGTAAGTCATATGCTAACACAATTGCTTATAAATCTCAATCTCAATCTAGGCATAAATCCTACATAAGATATATTGACAAAATGAAGCCCTTTATTCATATTTAGTGACAAATTTTAGAGCCTATGTCTCCTATGGGTTATTTTCTCAAATTTTATCTTCACTGAACTCAAACTCTAATTCAACTAAGAAATTCCTACTCAAAGTTGTGACAATCAAATCTTGTGATATGATGTACCATGTTAGATTTTGAGTCATAAAAATAGGCAACACCTTGACCACTATACTTGTTGACTTTCCCTTTCTTTTACAATAATTGCTCGCTATCTTGAGTTTCCTATCCCCTGTTTTCTTTTGGGTCATGTGTGCATCAAATCTGCACTTAATCTGCATGTAAATCCTGATGAAATCCATCATTGAAGATATCAAATCCCATATTCTATAGTATTCTGTTAACTATGATAACAGTATATAATTTTGTCATTAGTGATTGTTATTTTATACTGTCATCAATTCCATTTTGTGCTTTGTTGCATATCAAAAAAGAAGTGCATATACACTATACATCAGATTTAAGTGTGAAGCATCACAAAATCTAATCTCTATCTTCAGATAACAATGTAGTCTAAGAATCCTAAAGAATTTAAAGCTGAGCATTTCCACCACATCTAAAATCCATTCTTCTTTTTTAGTATTTTTCGTTGCTGCTGAAGCTTTGATCACATGGATTATGTGTCTATACCCAACCAATAGATTATCCTTTTTAGGGAATCCCTTCTTTTTTTCCTGTGGAAACTGTAAAGATGGAAACTCATTAAGATATTTTTCCTGATATCACCCTACTTCCAATCTTTCTCTTCCATTCCTTAGCTCTTTGCAAGCTCACAAAAGGCGTATCAACTTTGGTAACATGTTAATTATTTGCGTGTAGACTAATTCAAACACATATATCAGTGAAGTAAAGAGACAAAGTACCAAGCCTAACACATCTACCTTGGGGGAGCAGTCTTAAAATACAACATAATGTACAACAAAATTCACAGTGTGTACAAATGACTTTTCATGTGATTTGAACCTTCACCTGCACCTCTTGTTCCTTCACATTCTCATCCTTTTGAATTCAATATTTCTCGCTATGTTGTTTTGTCAAAATCCCTAAAATAGGAGTTATTTCTCCAACATACTACCACGCATAATCCTCAATTTTGGTATTTAAATTTTTTTATTGTAAATATGAAAGGTATGTAATTCATATGCTGACACAATTGCTTATAAATCTCAATCTCAATCTGGGCATAAATCCTACATAAGATATATTGACAAATGAAGATATATTGACAAATGAAGCTTATAATATGTTCTCTCTATGACCAAAGGCACTCACCCTTATAAAACCTTCACCTGCGAGTCCAAACCCACTTCCTGGAGTTGTAACTATATGTGCTTTCTCAAGGATCTCAGTAAAAATATCCCATGAATTTTGACCAGGAAATCAAACCCATTATATGGCACATTTTTTCCTCCAAAGACATCAAACCCAAGTGAAGTAAATGTTTCCACAATGATTCTAGTATTCTCTTTATATCATCTAACATATTTCAAACTTTTCATAGGTTGTAGGACACATCAAAGGCAACAAAGGCGAGGCTGGAAAAGGTTGGGCAGCACAAACTTGGCTCTGGGGGATATTCAAAAATCAAAGCATGCGTTGTAAGTAGCAATAAATGAATTGCAAAGAAAAATTATTTATAAAATGCAAATAATTTTTTTAATTAATAAAAAAATGCAGGGCGTTGATTTTAATTTGGAGGCCACAGAAGAACACAAAAAAATTGCCTTCAAGCAAGGCTATGCAGCTGTGGTTGAACGCCTACGGCAAGCTTCCATTGCCCCAACCGAACAGTCTCCTGCATCATGTGCATAGGTAAATATGCCAAAAAATATATTAGAAATTGAATACTTGAGCAACAATTTATTTGATAATAATGTGCATGACATTGCAATGTAGCTTGTTAATCCTGACACAGATCATACGCAACATTAAGCCCCTGATGTGCATCGTACTGTCGATGGAGGTGCTCATTTGTTATTTAAAACTAATTATGTAATTATTAATACAATTTAACATCTTTAATTGAACTTGGTATAACCTTTTTGTGTTGAGGATATAGAATCATGTCGTGCTGAACGAGTGCCAGAGGATGTTCAGATTGATCAACAGGTAGATCATGTGGCACATTCAAGTAAAGAAAATCTATGTTTTGTTCTTTTAAATTAATTTTTTGATTTATAGTTCTTTTGCTTAAATAAAAACTCGTAATTCACTAATATAAAATGGTGGTAATTTAACCTCATGAAGTACTTGTTATTGCAGCAGACCCCCCTTTGGTGCAGTGGCCTCATGGTGTTCCTGAACGGATGAGGAGGAGACATGTGTTAGAACCAGTAGAGGAGGGGGATCCTAACGAGGACATTGATATTCCTCTTAGAAATTTTATGAAAAGAAGAAATGGAAAGAAAGCAAAAAAGAGATGATTATTCATGAATGACTTACTCTTGAATATTGTTAATGAATATTGTGTTAATAAATTATTCATGAATGACCTACTCTTGAATGTTGCGTGTTAATGAATTATTCGTGAATGTTGTGTGTTTATGAATTTTATGTGTTTATGAATTTTATTTGTTAATGAATGTTATCATGTGATTATAATGATTGAATGTTCTATTTCAAAAATGGATGAATTGAATGTTATTAAATGTTAACGGGGAATTTAGAGTGATGTTAGGGGGGGGGGGGGAGGGGCCAAATGAGCTTCCACCTTCACATGGTTGGCCCTATTAAGTAGAGAATATTTAACTATTATTGAAATCAAGTGAAGCTCAAACTTTAAAGATAAGCTTATAGTTAATAGTGACAACCAATTAGCAAGTCAAAATGAAGTTCTTCGTTACAGGTATCTTTTTAGTTTTTAAAGCACGATATCATGTTTTAATATTGTATAGTTTATTTCTCTTAAGTTAAAGTATTCTTTTACTATAACAACATAATTTATGACCATTTTAGTAACTATTCTAACATTGCTTTATGAAAAATCCTGTTTCTCAGATGTTGAGCATGGCTGCAGTTGTGCAATTGGCGTTTCAAAGTATTGGTGTGGTTTATGGGGACATAGGAACATCACCACTTTATGTGTATGCGAGTACTTTTCCTGATGGCATCAAACATCCTGATGACGTTCTTGGGGCTTTGTCTTTGATCATATATTCTCTCACTCTTTTGCCCCTCATCAAATACGTCTTCATTGTATTGTGGGCCAATGATAATGGAGATGCTAAGATTATAGCAGCTCTAGTTTCACTTTGTTTTTAGGTCAAAGTTTGATCTTTTTGATGTGAAAACATGTGTTCTAAGTTTAAAGGGATGGTTTCTTTTGCAGGTGAAATTTTTTCTCTTTATTCTTTGATTTGTCACCATGCAAATGTCAGCATGATACCCAATCACCAGGAAGAAGATAGGAAACTCTCCTTATATACACTTAAAGTTGCAGGTAGACAGCCCAATAGAGCCATTAGGATAAAGGAAGCTCTTGAACAAAGTAACTTTGAAAAGAGATGTTTGATAATACTAGCCCTTGTAGGGACTTGTATGGTTATAGGAGATGGCATCCTCACCCCTTGCATCTCTGGTACATATTATTGTTTTTACAATATGTAATGCTTTTTGTTGTTATTTTTCAATATATTGTATGCTTGTTATATCAATGTTTCAATAGTGTGATCTATTATCATATGTTAGAAATCAAACGATCTCGAAGTCTACTTAATTCACAATAAATCCCTTAGATTGTACAAAATTTGTTAACTTTTCCCTTTCATTTGTTCAAGTAGTTTCACTAACACTTAATTTGTTGATATATTTTAGTTCTTTCAACAGTGGAGGGAATCAAAAGGGTGGACAAGTCGCTCAACCAAGGTGAGTTTTCGGCATTTGCTCACATTATAATATTTGAGATGGGTAGGAAGGTTATGGTGAGTAGAAAACATGAACATGAAATTAGATTGATAAACTATTGAAATTTCATTCTTTGTCCTATTCCTCAATTTCATGCTTGGGTTTTATAACCCCAATTGATCTTCCTTAAAACATTATTCCATTTCTTTTATGAATTCTGAAGTCAAGAATCTCTGAAATTGTAATGACTTTGCAAGGTATCCCAGAAAATCTCAAATTCACATTCTTTTTTTTCTATCTTAAAGTCTTGCCTGTAGGAAATTGTGATCTTGTGTTGAATACACATGTTAACCTACAAATTTATTTGACTTTCTCTTTGGACCTGCTTTTGGTGTAATCTTAGAACCCATATTGTTGTACTCGAATTTGGAAGGCGCGTTGGAGATGGCATAGCTGTGAAATGCCTGTGTTTGGAAAGTTGTTTGGTTTTTATCTTGATTGATGAATATTTTGTTGTCATTATGTGGATAATGGCTTCGATTATGAGCATCTTATCTTTCCAAAAGCTATCATACCTAATGACCTGAGAACATCCTAAAATTTTGATATGTTATATCTGATTTGGAGGAGGAAGAAGTACAAACGATTCAAAAGGTTGTCTAGAATGAGAGAGTAGTGTGCTTCCATAGTTTTCATCTGTCTTATTTTTGTATATTGGAATGACTTGAATATTTTTAAATGCAGGAAGAACTGTGCGAAAAAGAACGTAAAAATCGGGATGAATTTTGAAGATTGCTGGAGGATCATAAAGCAACTAGCCTGCTTACAGCAAAGACACACTTCATTTGAAGCAGGCTCTTTGCTTTATGATCCTCGAGTTCTTTGATAAAGCAAAGAACTGGAGGATCATAAAGCAAAGAGCCTGCTTCAAATACATCTGGTTCACCACCCAAGGATTTGTTTGAAGATGTTGCAGAAGGGATGAAAAAGTAGGTAAGAAAGTTGCATATATTTTAATGATTTGATTGCAGGATTTAATTGCACTTTCACAATCAGGCTTGCAATCATTATTACTCAAGCCAATGTCTGTTTGATTCCTTTGATGTAACCATTTTTTGAATATGTATCTTTGGCAGTACCAGGAGGACAAATCAAACATAAAAGATTCTATGGAGTTAGGAAAGGTATGCCTTGTGTGCTTTAAGATTTTCCATTGGATGTAAAATATATTGTAATCTTTTTGATGTAATGATTGCAGCTTGCAGTAACATCAGCATGGACTCTTGACAAGTTCAAGGCCTCCATTGGGGAACTATATGATTTGGCTGTTGCATCTGAAACAAATCTTAAGGTTTGTTCTAGTTACATTTCTAGATTTTTTGTGTCTCAGCTACAGAAGACTTCACAATAAAAGTATTTGGTATTTTCCTTTGAACAATGTTGTCACATATTGTTATGTTCCTAGTAACTACTGTTTATAAAAACAAGGATCTTATCCTTATGTTCCATATGACTCTGGTTCCTAACTGATTCGATCATTGCATCAGCTATATTATGTTTTGACTCATTTGCACTGGTAAGTAGTTGCTGGAAGTGAATCACTATCACAAATGCATTAGTCTATTCTCATTAGTGGATAATGGATTTTAATTAGGTTAAACTGAAACAATTGCAAATATTGAAAGTAATGCAAGTTGTTTTGGGATATATGATTTTGTTAGGTCTTACTGACATCCTGTGTATTGCTTGCAGCTTGTGTTTGAAGAAGTGATTGAACAAGTAAAGGAAAAGGAAGAGAAAGAAGCAAAAAGGAGGGAAAGGCTGACAGATGATTTCACGACTTTGCTTTATTCTCTAAAGGTTTACATTATTCATTTTGGAAAAAATCCTTCTAATGCAGTCCCCTTTTCCTCTACTAATTTTACACTTGGAGTAAAATTTATCAGAGTTTTGTACATTAAAAATCCTGAATATGAATGAATTTCTATTCTTATCATAAATGAATTTCTATCTATGTAACGATAAATTAGTTATATATTTTTTTTCCATTTCAAGAAATTGTTGCTTCCTCAGAATGGGAGGATTGCATACCTTTTCTCAAAGATGCGAAAGCATACAAGTAAAAGAGCCACTATCAGGAATTAATCTTATTGTGAGTAATTAAAGGTAGTTATCATGTACCTTACACTAGTAGTAGCTATAAATATATTGGATATGAATATTCAGGGCAATTAGTGATGAAAGCTTCTCTCGGGAGATATCTGATAAGTACATTGCAAATCTTCACGAAAAGGTTAAGGAAAACAAGCACAAACGAGATGAAGAAGAGGTACATGACCTGATTATCATTTCCACTTTCATATCTAATTTTGTCAAGATGTAATTGTTGTTTAAATACCTTTTGAAAGCATATTTGGGTGAGTGTTGTATTGAGAATGCAAATTAGACCTCCTTATGAAGATAATTGTATTACTAACAAGTTATTTTAACTACTTTTACAAACTGGCTGTTAGAAGTTAAATTGTTGCAAACTAGCCTTTATCAAGACTTGATATGACCTAGATGAGATGAGTTAGGGTTAGTAGACTAACCAACATGAAAAAGCCAAAAGAAATACAAAAGTTTTCAACAACACTCTTGACATTCTCTATGTATATCCTAAACAAATGTACTATCATCAAATGCACTTAATGATGATGTCAGCCATTCCAATATGCATGCATCTTTAATGTTAAATGAAGATAATTCTAATGTAACAATCAATCATTCTAGCGATTCTTTTGGCCACAACTTCTTCCAGGCTAAAATCTCTTCCTCTGTAATTAACTTTTGAATGCGTCCATAAAATCATTCAACCTCACCTCTTGCTTCATGATGACGTTTCCTATTGATTGGAGCACGTCTCCATCGAGAACCAAAGGTATATTGATAAAGAGATATTGAATCTTATTAATATAAAAACTAACTTGATAGCATTAATATACATTATGGATGAAGAGATATTGAATCTTATTATGGACCTTATCCTTGGTGGCTACGAAACGACATCTAACTTGATAGCATTAATTTTGAAGTTTCTAACTGAATGCCCTAAGGCTTTGGAGCATTATTAAAGAAAACATCAAGGGATAATATTTGAATTGTGGATATTTTTAAATTATGTTGGTTTTAGACAGTTATAGTTATAGTTATGTATGCGCTCTTATGATGATGTGATTGGGACTGTAAGTTTATTTGTCACGTTTATCTGTTTAAAAAATAGATGAAATTATTGGCTTTCATTCCTGATAAATAATTATTTCCTAATTTTATTCTTCCCTACAGGAACCAAAATTTAGACGCACTGTGCCAATTATTGCAAAGCCTTTGCTCTCATAGGAGCCTTCTAAACTCCACAAAATTTGAGTTGTAAAGCATAATTGCTCGGTGGAAATAGGATATCGTGCACATTTCTTCCTCCTTCCCATTGTTTTGTATAAAATAAATCATTTGACGAACGAAACAATGGTGTGGAGGAAGACATGTGCATGATACCTTGACTCTCATGCATCAAGAAATTACACTTTATAATCAAGTTTTGTGTAGTTTTGAACGCTCCTATGAGAGCAAAGCTTTCAAAAAAAATGGGATAGCGCATCTCAATTGCGATACATTTTGGTCTCAATTGCAACCAATATTTGTCGCAATTGAGACACCAAACTGGCAACCTTTTAGGTCACGAGTATAGCACCAGTGTCGAAAGCTAAGCATCTTTGGTCAGAATTTCGACAAACAATTGGGCAAGTTTACGTCAAAATTGAGAAAATAACAGTTTACGTTGACTAGAGTACTCGATGAAATTTGTGTCGGTAAATCCACGTTTATGTAGTCAAAATTCCGATGCGAAATGAATGTGGCAAAAAATTGACCAAATTTGTGCGACGATGACTTTGGTCACTTTATCGACGTACTCTTTTTGAAATTGAGATCTTTTTGTGTCACAAATTAAGCCTAAATTTACTAGTGAAGAGATGGACACTAATAAGGTATTTGAAAATGGAAACTCCAATGAACGTGATGTATTAGTTGTAGATCTAATGGAAAAGAATATAACCCTAGTTGAAGAGATTAAAAATCTTTAAATAGAACAAGAATCACAAGCCATATTACTTAATGAGGTGACTAAACAAAAAAAGAAAGCTATAGAAGACAAAGCCATGATTGAAGATGGCAAAAGAATTTTGACCAATAGACTAGAGGAGAAATCATCAAAAGTAACTAGGATTGCTAACATGTAATTGGAAACTTTGGGTCAAATGATGATTGCAAATCATGAACTTAATGCCAAGGACATTGAGATAACAACACCTAAGTTGCAAAATAAACAATTGAGCAATGAACTAAAAAGGGCAAAGGAGTTTGTTAAAAGTTTCAATAAACCAAATAAAGCTATCAAATACTTTAAACAATTGATGAGATCTCCTAGATCTAACAATGATACATCTAGATTGGGATACAGAAGTATTGAAGAAGGAGAATCATCCAAAAGTGCTAAAGAAAGAAGTAACAAAAGTACAAACACAAAACCTATTTTCCATAATTGTGGTAAGAAAATACATACTACTAATATGTGTAGGAGAAAGATTGAAAATTAGACTATTAAGTAGAAGAGTATGGGTCACTACCAAAAGTGCAACAAACAAGATCATTGGGCACATGAATGAAGTACCAAGACCATGCACACTCAAAGATTTGGAGGATATTTTTATAACTATCAGAAGTATGGACATAGAGCTTTTGAGTGCAGATCCAAACTATTGTAGTCATCAAAAATGAAGACAAAGGTAAAGTACAATGGCAAATCTTACAATTGGGATTATAACACAAGGTATAGTTGTCACTACTATCAAGAGTATGGACATGTTGCTAAGAATTGTATTAGAGCATACTTCATGAATAACTACAAAAGGTGTTTGAGTCAAACCACATGTTTTAGTTGTTTAAAGACTAGTCAAATTAGTCAATATCGTCCAACAAGGTCAAAGGCACCAAATTGTGAGTTCAACAAAGACAAAGCCAAGGAAGATATTGAAAATTTCAAAAATGAGATGAACAAGACATGGAAGAGAAAGGAGCATTACAACACATCAAGTACAGATGGGATCACTTCATCCAATGGGTTATGTAATCACACCTCATTAAACTAGGCAATCAAGAGGTATGTGGGACTAATATTCAAAAGAGATATCATGCATCAGTTCTCAGGATTTAGTTTTAAAAAGATTACATATGCATGAATAAAGATGCAAAATGCTATTGGAAATCAAAGAAAAATATTTAAGTTTTTTTTATTTTTCATGGTACTCCTAAGCATGAAAAGTTTCCTATGGTTTTTGAGTGAAATACTAGTTGAAGCTGAGCTCATAATGATTGTTGAGAAAATAGAGAGATATGTTGATGCTGAGTGAGCCTAAAATTAGTTGATGTTAAGCTTATAGCTATGTAAGCACTTAGCACTAATTGTAGTATTTTAAGGGCTATTTGATTGATTTCTACTCATTTAACATCATTCAAAATTGGGAAAGAAGACAATGAGCCAAAGGTGATCTAGAGAATTTTTTTGAAGCATTTGTAAAATATTTGAATGGGCATATGACACCATTTCATTAGGATTCGTAAGTTATTCATCATGTGTTTAGCTATGTAGTTTTGAATTTCGTATACCCTAGACTTATGTGCTTCCAAAGTGAAAGGTGTAGAGGGAAAAGAGGTTTTAAATGTTTAGTTTATTAGTAACAAGATTAAATAACCTATTTTCAAGGCTATTCTAGACATAGCATATAAATAGGATCCCCCCAATGCGTTGTCTATGATACCACCACGAGTCTTAATGATACAAGATGTTAGAAATTTTTATAATTGTTAGATTGGTAGTATAGATGACATGGAAATTAGAGAAGCATATGGAAAATTTTGTGGAAATGGAGTTTTGAAGGAATAATACAACATTGTCAAGAAGAAAGAGTTAACTCATGCCCTAGATTTTTCAAATGTCTTCAAAACTAAATGGATAAGGATTATCTTGAGTAGAATACATGATAGCTTAGTATGATTAGCTAATGGGCTGGCTTGAATCACAAAGAAAATTATTCATAGGGTAATAGGGTATCCAACCCTAGATTGTCCAAAGGCTATGAGAAGTGAGTCAAAGGAAGTCATTGGAAAGAACATAGGAGCTATGTGGAACAAAAGGGGAATGACCATTGATACAATCATAGATCCCCTAATAGCTTTTGCAATGAGGGTAATTGCACATAAGTTTTATCAATCAAGTAGATTAAATAGTGTGCCTTGAATTTTAGTAGACAAGGGCTACAAGACTATGAAGAAAAATCATACTTATTATCTTGTCAAGTTATAGTTGCAGCAATTGATTGAAAACCTAGGAGCAATAAGGAAAAAAAAGAGTGCTCAATGCAAATTTGGATCTATTTTGGTATGTATTTTCTTCTATGTACAAAATATAGTTCCTACTTTTGGTAAGGTTGCATGTAAGAAAAATAGATCAATTACAGTACAAATAGGAGAATTCATTGAATAGTTAGGTAATAACTTTGAGTCAGTAATGACTAGTTATTTTGAAGATTTCAAACAATCAATGAAGAAGAGATTAAGGATTCCAATTTCACTAGTGGAGAAACATTGTGATGATGTTTTCTTCTTGGTTGACACTGATCACACATATGTACAAATAGCAATTCCTAGAGTGAGATGGCCAAGGCCATTAGGATATGAGCTAAATATGGATGAGGCCTCTACAAAAATTATAGCATTATTTGTAGAGGAAGTGGAAAAAGAAGCCACAACATTTGATAACTATGAATTGACCAAATCAAAATTCACTATTGAGTTTAAGATTGCCTCTATAATCAAGAAAAAGAAAAAATTGGTAAAGAAATTAAAAGAAAAATTTGGTGAAGTCTTCAAGGAAGAGGAGGAAGAAGAAGATGAAGAAGATACATAGGCTCAAGCACCACTGGCTCTAACACAAGGTCAAGGAGAGGATCAACAGGAAGAAGAAACTAAAATTGTTGAAGGTGTTGAGGGAGAAGAAGCCAAGGAAGTACCTAATCCTATTAACAAGAAGAAAAGGAAGGCAAAGACACCTGCAGTGGAAAAACCAAAGAAGGTTGAAAAACAAAGTTAGGCCAAACCAACAACACCTACCACAAGGGCTAGTACATGAGTCACCACACAAAAAGATAAAGAGTAGCCAAGCCTCAAGAGAAATAATGTGGACTATAGAAAAGACCAAGAAGGAAGTATGTTCCTAAAGCTAAATTTGATGAGGAGAAGGCTGAATCTAATGACAACAACCAATTCCAAGTTGTGAGTAATAGTTCCCTCTCAAACTTAGATAACATATGTGAGAACATCAGAAAAAAATTTGATTTGTCAAGTTTCTCTCACATTAAATTTGATAACCTTAGAAAGATGGAGAAAAATCAAGTAGAGGAGGAAATATATGCCATGATGACTACTTTCAAGAAGGCTCCTCTAGAAATTTCCAACACTATACCCAAGAGTTTATATGAGAGAGTTGAGTAAAAATGGCACTATTGTTTAGATGTAGAAAAGAAGATTAGGGAGACATCCCTAACTCAAGTTATGCCAAAACTTAGCAAGGCACAAATTTCTAAAGCCATAAAGAAATGTGTTGTTAGATTTGTACCTAAGTATAGGACATTCAACATACTGCAAAACAACATAAAACAATGTTGTAAAAAAGTCCAAATAAATGTGGAAGATCACATATGGACTAGCCGTAATCAAAGAAGGTGAACAATAACCTATTGAGGTTAAAGATGATGAAGATGATGAAAATGAAGAAGGAATAGTTGAGGGAGGCACTTATATGAATATAGATGATCAAGAAATAGCTAAGGAAGAGCCGAAACAAGAAAAAAGTGTACAAGACACACAAATGTTGAGTGTTAGCCCTCCATAGGAAATAAGAATAAGTACTAAAACTATTATAGTAAAGAATTTTTCTAATCTTACTACTCAAAAAATCAATCCCTTAATAGAGGAAGATCTAAAAAGATACTTGACCAATCCACACTACATGCCAAATTATGTGACAACCCTATATTGGTAAGTGTTGATGAAATTGAGAAGTCAGAATCTATGACTACAAGAGAGGAAGTGAAAACACAAGAAATAATTACAATCACTCCTCAAGTCATGAGTGTACAACCTTCACAACTATTAGTTGTAGATCAAAGAAAGGAGATAGCAAGTCGCACTATCAGTACACCCATGGATAGTACTCCAGTCTCAATAAATGTTCAAGAACCTAAAAAAGAAAAGGATGAGATAGTTGAAGAAGCTAAGGTGGAAAAACCAGTCAATAATGGGTCAGCAAGTCAAATAGGTCAGGCAGATGTATCTACACCTCTAAAACAAGTTCAATGTGCAATTGAACTCAAAAATGTAGAAAAGGAAAAGCCTAAAGAGAGATTTGACACCCAAGTTGAAGGAGATAGAAGCAATAAAAGCACTCATAACATTACCAATATCAAGTACTCCTAGTCAAACTCTTCAAAATTTGAGCATAGATGCAATAACATTGCAATTCTCAATGTCGAGCCCTAGCTCATCTAAAGCAAAAGAGGTAATAACTTATGGTGATGTTAGCCTAGATGAAGATATTTTATTGCCCAAGTTTGATCTTGTAGAAATAGCAATTGAGCATATGGGTATACTTCATGAGGCCCTAGAAAGAAAGAAACATCAAGAACTACTCAGAAGGGAGCATAGGTAGAAGCAAGCTTTGATTGAGATCAAATACATTTTCTTAGATACATTCAGTTTGCCTACTCCAGATGGAACAAAGCCAATTATCGAACAATTGACCAACATAGTGGAAAGAGTAAGTGATACAAACCTTGATACTAATCCCAAATTATTATAATAGTTTAAGAAGTTTCAAAATAAGGTGAATGAGAAGATATCGAGTGATATAGTACTAAAAAAAGTTGTATTGGCAACTAAGATAGAAGGTGTGAAGAAAGTACTAGAGAACATTTTTTCTCTGTACACCAAACTGTGTAATCCTACGCTCTTCACATAGGAAATAAGGAATCACATCTTGAGCTTCGAAAGTCAAATATAGTCATCTGAAGTTAAATTGCCCATGATTCTAGCTCAAAGTAGGAAACACTTTAGGACCCTATTGCAAACCCAAAGTCAATTAACAACACTATCTATAGATGAAGCCAACATAAGGGCTAAACTGATAAGCATCCAGTCTACATTGACTCCTCATATGAAGATTCTACACAAGGAGTTAGGATATGTAGGAACTCTTATGAAGAAAGACCCCAATATTTCTATAGTAGATGGCCTAGTACACCTTTTTACCTAGCTGGCCATTCAAATTAAGTCTTTGGAGGTTTCATGTGATAACTAGGATGTAGCTTTTAAGATTATTCTTGAGGTCCATAAATCTATTTTTGACAATTACACCATTCATGTATAACCCATTGACATTAGTATCAAAAAGGGGGAGTAAGAGCTATGGGGGAACAAGAATGGGGGAGTAATAGAAACTAAGAAAGAAAGTGAGCATAGGAGTAGAAAAGTAGAAAACTAAGAGCAAGCTAGCAAGAAAAATAAAATAAAGAAAGAGTATCAACAGAGGAAAACCTACTTAGTAAGAGTAAGATTTTGATATAGAATACAATAAAGAATAGAACAAACAACTTAGGGGGAGTTATAAGATTTTGAGGTATAAGTCATGTTACAAAATTTTGATATTTTGAAATTTTGTATAGAAGTTGAATAGTCATTTATGTTATACTTGTACAAATAATAGTATTAATGTATGCTCAAGTTTTTTTGACACTCGTGTCAAAGGGGAAGATTTTTTATCTCAAAATGGTTTTGACTAATGAGTTTCTATACACTTAAGTTATTTACTTAGTTCATGTTGAACAAGTAACATATGTTGAGAACGACATATAAGATTAGAGCATTCTGAGTAAATAGTGAGTGTTGAGTCACTCATATGTCAAGTCACTCAAGTGTTGAGCAAATAGTATGTGCCAAGTGAATTAGGAGCCAAGAAGGTAGTGAATGTCAATTCATTTAGATGTCAAGTGACAATATTGAAGTCAGTTGATGTTGAGCACCAGGGACTTCAAATGTCGAGTAACATAGTTTTGTCATAGTTGTCTGTATTGGCACAAACTAATATCTAAACTATTTTTGAGCCAACATAAAGATTGAATTATGGTATTTTGGTGATAAGAAAAAATATTAAGTTGGAATCCCAATGTATAACATGTACCCAATCAAGTAAAGGGGAGGTTTAGGTGGTAATATGGATGAATCATAGCCACTAATTCATACCTAACCCTATGTCACCTAGGTCTTCTTAAGGAGGAAAAACCCTAAACTTTCTAAGAGTGAGAGAGGGAATGAATGAATTATCAAGGAGAGTTTTGAATATGAAAACTAGGATATTCTTGATGACTAATCTATTATGATCTGAATTGCATTGCAAAATCAATTAAAGGAGAATAGAGGAAGGAAGCAATGAACAATAGAGAGTCATCTGGTCAAGAAGGATCAAGTACACAATAGGATAGAGGTGATATGTTATCAAACATTAGAGTGCTAACCATAGGATCAATGTTGAGACATTCTAATAGGTCAATCAATAAGATCTCTTAACAAAGTAGTCCTAATAGGCCATATTGAAATCCTCTAACAAGGTGCTCACTTAATTGTGAGTTAAAGTCCTTTTACTAGGTACACTTCTAAAAGGGTGTTGAAATCCTCTAACAAGGTGAGACCTAACAGTCTTTGTAAATCTTTAATAGGGAAGACCTTTCAAAGGGCAGATCATAGTTCATGATCAAACATTGTAACCTTCATTAGATACACTTTATCACTTCAGTAGTGAAGATTCGTGGGTGTCATCCCCACCTCATTTTTACCTTCTCATTAGAAGGTTTTTGGGTAATCATATCTAATGTCATACATGTATGAATTATTACTTGTTTACATACTTTAAATATATATGTTTTACATGGTATTTCAATTAACTTATTCAATGGGAGAGATGGATGTGTGGTGAATATTTTTATGGGTCAAAGTTTAAAGAATGAATTCACCCCCCCCCCCCCCCCCCCCCCCAGAAGTTTACCTTTCATATTTTAATTCAAACACCTAAAAAGGTGAGAGTTATTCTTGATTGGCCTACACCAAAGAATGTTGGAGAGGTAAGATCATTTCATGGATTGGCAAGTTTTTATAGAAAGTTTATTAGAAATTTCAGTTATATTTGTAATGTTATGACTGAAACTATGAGGGGAGATAAAAAGGATTTCAAATGGACACATGGAGCGTAAAGAAGTTTTGAAACATTGAAAAAAAATATTGGAGAATTACCTACACTTGCTTTGTCTGATTTTAGTAAAGTTTTTCAAGTTGAATGTGATGTTAGTGGAAGTGCAATTGTAGCTATTTTAAGTCAAGAAGGAATATTTCTAGCTTTCTTTAGTGAGAGGTTGAATAATGCTAAGAGAAAATATTCAATTTATGATAAAAAAATTCTATGCTATTATTTAAGCTTTGAAGAAATGGAGACATTATTTGATGCTTAAAGATCTTGTGTTGTATATTGACCATAAAGCCTTACAGTATTTGGGAAGTCAACATAAGTTGATTTAGAGGCATATGACGTGGGTTGAGTTTTTGTAGACTTTTTCCTTTTCATTGAAGCATAAAAGTGGATAGATGAATAAATTTTTTGATTTCTTGAGCTGAAGAATGAATTTGTTGATTGAGATGAGAGCTGAGGTACTCAATTTTGATGATTTGAATATTTTATATGAGACTGATCTTGATTTTGCAAAACCTTGGAAATCCTATAAAGAACAAATAGTTAGTGATACATGGGCTAATTATTTCATTCAATAATACATCTTATTTAAAGGATTTTAGTTATGCATACCTAGAGGATCTATGAGAGAAAACGTAATGAAGGAGAAACATAGTGGTGGACTTGTTGGACATTTTGGGATTGATAAGATAGTGAAAATTTTCAGAAAGATACTTTTGGCCAAATATTTATAAGGATGTATGGAGAATGGTAAGAAGTTGTAGAATTTTTTAAACATCAAAATGAAGTTGTTAAAATTTAGGATTGTATTCACCTTTTCCAGTACCTGATAAGCCTTGGGAAGATATCAGTATGGACATTGTTCTTGGTTTACGTAGAACTTAGAGGGGTAATGATTCTATATTTTTGGTGGTGATAGATTTTCAAAGATTTCTCATTTCATACCTTGTAAGAAAACATCTTATGATTTACATGTTTCTAAATTATTCTTCAAGGAAGTGGTAAGATTGTATGGTTTTCCTAAATCTATTATTTCTAACAAAGATACTAAGTTTACTGGTTATTTTTGGAAGACATTTTGGAAGAATCTAAATATAGAGTTGAAGTTTAGTTCTATATTTCACCCTCAAATAGATGGATAAATTGAACTTGTGAACAGAAGTTTGGGTAACTTGTTGAGATGTTTGGTTGGGGATAAGCCTTCTAATAGGGATTTGGTTTTTACACAAGAAAAGTTTGCATATAATAATTATATTTATATAAGTACTAAGAAAATACTAGTTGAGATTGTTACTAGATTTCATCCTAAGGGACCTAGAAAATTGAGAGACTTGAGCATAGAAACAAATAGGAGTGTCGAGGCTAAAGAATTTGCTAATTTTATGAAGAAACTACATCAAGAAGTCAAAGATGCCTTAAATAATAGTAATCTAATATATAAGGATAGAATGGATAAAAAAAGAAGACAAATATTTTGAATTTGGAGATGAAGTAATGGTTTACTTGAAGAAGAACACATTTCCAATTTGAACCTATAGCAAGTTGCAAATGAAGAAGTTTGGGCCTTGTAAAATTCTTAAGAAGTTTGAAAGCAGTAATGTTTTCGAGATTGATATACGAAAGGATATGGATATTTTACCCATATTCAACATTGCAAACATATGAGTACCATGAATTAGATCATGAAGCAGTTGATAAACTAGATTATCCTAAGAATAAATTAGATGACATTGAAAGAGTTTTGGATACTAGGATAAGAAAAAGCACTCGAGGAAAATATTATTCAGAATATCTAGTTCAGTGGAAATACAAGCCAATTGAAGATAGTTCTTGGATTACACAAGCTAAGTTGGATCTTTATGATTTAGGTTAGAATATGAATAGTTACTGATGTGGACCTCAGTTCTTTACTGATCCAGGAGCATCTTGGGTCTTGAAGCAATCTTGCATCAAACAAAAACATTTCTCTATTTGTAAAGTAGCATTGTTGTTGGAACTATATTTTTTTTGTATTATGCATTCCTTTTGTGGGTATTGTAACTAATTTTATGCAATGATTCAAAAACTAAAAATTTCAAAAATTGATGAGGGCCTAGATAAACATCTATGGTTAAAGGCACAAATCCTAATTCATCATTTTTTTGGAGATATGAATGTTTTTCTAATGCATCTATTTTTTGCTAGTTTCACAATGGGTTTTTGTGCATGACTTTAGGGATGGATGCATAATTCTCCTTAATGAATCAGAATTTGTACACTTAAGGGGTTGTAAGGAACCTAAACTAATACCTTTAATTCAAAGGACATTTTATAATTCAATCAGAACTAGGAGATATCATTATTTTCCTTAGACATCAATTTTCAGAGAGTTTTTATGGAAACATGTGGAGTTTTTGTCTTGCGTAGTTTTGTATGAGGAAATGAGATCTTTTTAAGATAGGGTCATGTTCTTGGATCATGTGTGGACCTAAATATGGATTTTTATTAAGTTTTATTCATATTTTCTATAGTTTTGGTTTACTCATCCAAGGAGGACCTACAATGTAATTAAATGTCTAACTAGCTAACTTGTGGCTTAGCTAGCTATATAAAGAGCTTGGATTGATGTAGGAAAAAATTATGAGATTAGGATGAGAAGATCCTATAAAAAAAGGCTAGATGAGATTTTTTATTTTATTTCATAACTCTTTGTATATGGTTGTAACCTAAAAGGCCTAATAGTCAAGCATGTTGTGATTTATTTCCTGATTATATCATATGGTTGCACAAAATTTGGTCTTTATTTCTATATTTTTTATTTAATTTGTATGTTTCTTCCATTTGTAACTCTATTTAGGGGATTTTTTTTTATTTGAGTTGTATTAATTCCTCTTGAATCTACTCTTCCCTACATCACATCATTGGATGAGCATGGGTAGGTTAGGGTAGCATATGGAGGGGGCTTCTATCTCGCAACCTAGTGACCATTGCCTAGAGGGTTGGCAAAGGAAGTTTTAAGTAAGTGATAACTAAATAAAATAATGGGTGGCAATAAAACTTAAGATAATAAAATGCTTTAGTGTGAGAGCCTTCCATTGGGAAGTTGACTCTGCACAATTCCAAGCTTGGACTTTTTGATGCCAAGCAACTTTCTATGTTGTTAGCCCCTACATAGTAGCCCCTTGAGTGTCTGATTAAGACCTATAGTTTATACATTGTCTTATGATCTTGGTTTCAATCATCATTACTATCTAACATGAGTTTTAGCCATAGATTTTTTCTTTTTGTGTGTTTATGGTTGGATCGTTGTCTCCATCAGCATGGTGGAAGTGGAACTACGAGTTTCACATTATTGGGAGGCATAACTACTTATGCCACTACTGAGGATTAGTAAATAGAGATGGTCTATTGTTTCCTGTGTGACCATTGTTGTATGTTTTCACTTAGTACTTTGGGTTCCAAAGTATGCTTTCATATGCTTTATGCTTTCATTGGAATGCTTGTATATCATGTTTAGAAGATATTCGCTTTCATGTTCTTGTGATGCTAGTATGCTTTAGTAGTGATGCCCTTATAAGAAAGCTCTGACTATCTAGTTGGCAGTTTGGGATGTTATGCACAGGGGATGGCTAGGGCCTTCAAGGTCTCATGATGCTATTACAATTGGGAGGAACTAGATACTTAATTTTCTTGTTTCAATTCATTGTGATGTTATTTTTGTACACTACGATGTTACTTTTAGTATGTTCTTTTATTGTTTTGTTTAGATGGTTGTTATAGTTTCCATCTTGGAATTTAGAGTTTGAGTGTCTATGCCTCAATTTTGGGATCTAGTACTCCTCGATGTGGAGAAACTTCATTTATTATCTTTTCAACTTTATATTTTCTAGCTTGTTGTTTTGGATCCTCATGCAAGAGTGCAAAATTTTGTGTGGTGTGCTACATTTTCTCATGCAGCTCTTGGTACTTCCTTGTGCAAAACCCCACAGTAGTTTTAGGTGTTTTGGATAATGGATCAAGTACTTCCTTGCATTTTTTGGTGCATTTCCTTGCACAAAATGTAGTTTCTTGCATGGTATATTTTACTTCCTTCCACGAGAATTTTATCTACTATTGTCCTCATGCAAAAAATAAGGGGCATCTCCACTAGTTTTTAGGGATCATCTTTTGGTTTTTTAAGTACCCTTTAGGTTTTCTTAATTTTTCATGCTTTGATAGATCTAAGATTATTTGTTCTATTGTCATCTTTGGTCTTTGTTTCTCTACTTGTGTGTGTCAGTTCAATGGTGATGTTTGGAGATTCATTGGTTGTCAGGATTGTGGTTAAGTCTTTCATTTTGATCTTTGTGATTCCCGTATGTTGAGTGTCATGTACATCCATACTTGTTTAAAAAAAAATATCTTGGCTTGTATTGAATCCTTGTTCCAAGGATCTCTAGGTGGGGAAGTACATTATGGGGACCCTTAATTTCTAAACATTGGCTTGTATTGAATCCTTTTTCCAAGGATCTCTAGGTGGGGAAGTACATTATGGGGACCCTTAATTTCTAAACATCATCTGGTTGAATTGCTATGTCATGTACTTCCCCTTCTTCATTTTCCATCTTTTGTAATAGATGAGCATGATAACAAGTTAGCATGCACATAATGACAAGAATAACTACTACAACTTTCTTATGGTTTTCCATTGCTAGATTCTCTAACAAAAATTGTCTTTGTTTTTGCTCAGCTTTATTCAAACTTGGGTTATATAGGACTATGTCTTAAATTAAACTTTTGAAATTAAACTTGGTTTATATAGGACTACCCCAAAAAAAAATTTATCTATGTTAGGGGTGGTCACATGGTGTTGGACTTTCCAAGTCTCTATAGGGGTATAAAGATTCAAGGAAAGGTGAATAGGCTATCAATCAGAGTAATAGTACTAGTACTAGTGAGATGGAGGAATTAGAACATGAGCCAGAGTCAAGTGGCTAGAAATACCAACAAGAGAAAAGAGAGAGGAGGTGAAGCAATTCTTTAACATCAACAAGACTAATGAAGATAGTGGGGAAACAAATGATTTAGATATTTCCCCTAGTATGGGACACAAATTCAATAGGGAACAATGTAACTATTGATGAGGTAGTGCAAGAACTCAACCTAGAGAAGATAGAACAGAAATGTGCATTAGGTTGGGGGATTGAAGAGAGAAAGGGTATAGATAGAAATAATGGAAGATGCTTCAAAATACAAAAAATTGAGAAAGCTAGAGATAGAGGAGATCCTACATTGAAATCTATGAACAACCTATTGTTGTAGGTAGGAGAAGAAATGGGCAAAGATAAAGATCAGAGATTATCTCTTTCTCTCTAAAATGGTACTATTTTTGATAAGAAAAATAGGTTTTAAGGGATCCTAAAACCCATAAGTTTTACAAAAACAAGGCTGATAATAAGCCAAAGAAGCCCAACCAAAACAGAGGTCCAACAGCTGAAAAAAAGTTTGAAGGCCTCGCCCAAAACAAAGGCCCACAGAAAGGCCAGAAAACAAACAAACTAAAACAAACTATAGAAAGTCTATCGAAAAGCCAAAAGCTAGGAAGACAAAAAGACAAAAGATAAGAAAACTAGTCTTCAATTATCTTCTCCATTTCCTACATAGTCTGAGCTACCTCGATTATCTTTTGTTGCTCCTTTGCCATTTGATGTTGGACCTTCTCCATGCCCTAATCCATACTGGTGAGAGTACTGATTGTGGCCTTGTCATCATCCGACCTGGCCTTATCCCTATTTTGTCCTCCCTCCTCCACCAGCAAGCCCTTGTCCTTAAGTTTACCAGCAAGGGATTGGATGTTGTCATTCATTGAACTCAGGAGAGAAATCATCTGACTTGCCAGGTTGTGGTTGTAGTTTTCAAGATTTCTTAATCTCCTTTTATTTAAGCTTTCTCTATTTTCTTGGTCCTCCTGGCTATCATTACCTATCTTATTCTTAATACTTTCCATCTGGGATACCCTTTCTCTAACTTCCTCCAGCTCATGGAAGAGCCATTTGATTGATCTGAAGTTGTCAATCATACTACTGCGGGCATTGTTCAGAAGGTTCATTCCAATCTCCCTTGCGTTGTCCAAGATGGCCAAGATAGCTGGGTCTATGAGCTCATTGAGCCTAGGCTGCTCCAAGTTGTCCACCAAGATCTGAGGGTTCATAGCTTCCCTAAAAATCCCCATAGTAGCAGTCCTCACATTGAAATTTTTCCAAGCCTTTATCCTATTTTTGACCTGCACTTCCCCCTCGTTCTCACCAGTGATGACATTCACTTTTTCCTCCGAAGGAGGCTGAGACTGGATAGGGGAGAGGGGAAGAGGAATAGCATCCATCCTCTGATTTCTAGTCTCCTCAACTCTCACAACCTCCCTCTTCCATTTTTTCCCAGGTTTCTCCTCTTCCACCTCCTCCTCTGACACTTTGTCAGAATCTTTCATATCCATTTCCTCCTCCTCCTCAGCATAACCCTCTTTTTCTTGAGCTTGGTCATGATCCCTAGGGCTTTTCCTGCTGGAAGTTGTAGTAGTGGACAGTTTCTTGGCTTGACCTTTTTTCTTCTTTCCTAAGGAAACATTCTTCTCCTCCGAGCTAATGCTCTCAATGTCATCAAAGTCAGAAGAAAAGCTAGAGCTGCCTTCGAATAATTTATTAACCCTTGGTTGTAAGCACTACAGGCAAGAAGCCCCACTATTTCACCAAGGGTCAATGGAAAACATTCTCAATTAAGATCCACAGTAGAGAATGGCCCTGTAGAGACTTGAACCTTGGTTGTAGAGACCTGAACCTTGGTTGTAGGCCCTATAGTAGAGAATGGCCCTGTAGATAATGGTACTATTATTTATAAAAAGTGGGATGAAATAACTTCACATTAGAGCTAGCAACATATTTTGGAGGGAACCCCAAAGAGGAACTAAAATAGAAGAAGGCAATTCAGAACAATCTAATGAAAAAAAAAAAGACAAAAGAAGGCTAAGCTAGAGCCATTGCAACTATCTCTAGGTTTTCCAAATGTTTCACTAGCTCTAGCTTCTCGTACCATAAATGTGGCTCCAGCTTCTCCTTCTTGGGGAAGAAGCTATCAATCCTTAAGTCATACAACCCATACAATTCATATAGCTCACACCCAAATGGATTTAGATGCATTCACTATGTCCATATCATTTTTAGGTTCTCATCCTTCTGGTCATAATCTAAGTTGTTCTCTCACTCAAAAATCAATGGAGAATTTTGAATTTTCTATTGCTATCCATCCTTATTTTCAAGCAAGTAGTGATCAAGTATCCCATCATTGTCTTAAATTTAATTACCTTTAATTAAATGAATAATATTTAATTATAATACTTAATCTAAAAAAAGTACCCATTTAATGCAATCAGATTTCCACAATCCATGATTTATAATGTTTATTTTCTGGAATAGATTGTGTAGAGATTTTTCATCAACGTTTCGAATCACACTACGTGATCCATCATCAGGAAGAGAGAGCAAGAGATGTCAAATTATGCCTCTTGCATAATTTGACATCTCTTGCTCTCTCTTCCTGATGATGGATCACGTAGTGTGATTCGAAACGTTGATGAAAAATCTCTACACAATCTATTCCAGAAAATAAACATTATAAGTACCCATTTATTAGCTCTCTTTTGAGCCAACACCTCCTTTATTTTTTTTAGAAGAAAATGACTCCCCTTCATGCACACCCAAGCTCTAACTCTTAACAAATTTCTCTTACTATTCTTTCTAATAATACACCTCTACTCACATGATATCTTTCACAAAACCATAAGGCTATAAGAAATGAGAGAAAATGCCCAAATTTTATTTGAAAATTAATATTGGTAAGTGAAGAGAAATGAAGTAACATTAAACAAAACCAGAACTTGGGCTCTAAAACTACACTTTTTTACTCCAGAAAAGAATCAAATACAATCAACAAATATAATCAGAAATGGCAATGCCTATGCCAAACAATGAAAATAAAATAATGTGCAAAGAGTGAAAAGCATAATGACAAAAGAAAACATACATCAATCCTTAATCATGAATTCTTTATTTTTAAAGAGATTATTATCCTCCTACCAAGCTAGTGCTACATAATATAGATTAATTTCTAGGTCCTCAATCTTAAATATAAGCATGGCATGGTAGAAAAACTAGGGAATAGTATTGTGTACAGCTATATAAGTGTGATGTATTTGTTTGATTTTTAAGTACATATATCCAATTTTTAACTATTGCAGCTCTTATACTCCTTTGTTGATATTTCTAATATGGCATTGAAATATGATTAGTTGTGGTTGAGTTGATTATTTAAATGGCTGTCAAATCTATAGCAAGATGCTACAGAAGCACAATGCTATTATTAAATTTCCACTGAAGTCTAAAATTAATAGGTATACAAGTCTATGTTATCATATTTCCACAATGGATGTGGTAAATGAGTTTCCAAATTAGCCTTTAAATTGTTTTGATCAATCAAAACTAAAATTCATTTTGGACTCCCGCACTGCAATTATTGATCACTCACACAAAATTTTCAAATATTTTATGAAGTTTTACTCATATTCCAATGTTCTATTAGTAAGATTTGATCTTATGAAAATTTATTCAAATGTCTTTTATTTAACAAGAATTTGACATGGTTGAAAAGGTGGCATAGGATTTACTCAATGAAATAGTGTAATAGATTTGTACTTATTCAACAATCAAATTGAGTTGATTGAGTGAATTATTTACATTTAGAGGATAATTTAGAATCACGATAAATGTATAGATATATTTAGAGGTTAATTTATAATCTCAAATGATAAATGTATAGATATAAAATTGCATCTCATAGTTTTATAACCAAGCTTTTATATATTGCCTCTAATGAATGAACCCATTTTTAAGCACATAGTTTTTTTAAATACAATCTTTGGTAATCACATTTGATAAAGAACACGATGCTTTTGCCAAAGAGAACTATGATATTTCTATGCTACAAGAAAACAATAGAGTAACAATACGACAATATGAAACAAAATATGTGGTAGTAATAGGAAAAACTAGAAGATCTGTCCTAGAATAAATTGAGAGGTAAGATACTTGATAAATTGTCTAAACTGTACAAATTGGGATATTTCAATGTTTCATTCAATAGTCTTTGTGGTTGAATACTAAGAGGACTGTAATTTGCTACTTTTGAGCCTATCTATTGTTAGAGTAAATAATTAATTATTAATTATTTATTCTATTGCTTAAGTTTACTTAGGTCATGCATTTATTTAATATTTCGTATTTAATGCATGTTGTGACAACACGGGAGTTTGTTCCCTTCTTGTTGTCACACTTATCTTCTAGCTTGTTCTACAAGCTTCCATGAGCTCTTTATATTCGGGCTCTCTCTCATTGTAATATTAAGCCATTTTCTTATTGTAAATACATTTCTTCTTGTGTTTGCATTTATGATGGCTCTCATGTCCATTTAGGGTTTTTGCCCATGCTCCATGCTCCTCCCCTTCTATGGCTTCTCTTTGACAGGTTCGCATGTAGGTGATCTTGGCGTCTTCAGAGTTGGCTTTCCTCAACTCCAACATGGTATCAGAGCCTTCCTGCTGCAGCTTCGTTGAAGAAATTTTGAAGCCGTGATTTGAAGTCACAAACCCTAGTTTGTTTGTGCATTTTTTCTTCAAATCAGGGGATCAGCAAATTTTTGGAGCACTTTGGGCCCAAACGGACATCACCATTGGATCCGGAAGGCCGTTTGCAGTCAGGATTCATATAAAACTTGTCGTTTTTGGAGACAGGGCAATTTTGGCAATTTTTTGAGGCTTCCAGGGTCGCTGCCGTACGGATCGTACGGACGCAGGGCGTAAAAATTTTTTAAAAAATATTTCCGGCAGCGCCGCCTCCGCGCCACTACGGGGCCGCCACCGCGCCACCTGCGCGCCGCCCGCAGCGGTCGCAGCAGGCAGCGCCGCTCGCGCTCCGCCGCTGCCCGGCCGCCGCCCTCCACCGGCGACACCTCTCCAGCCCGCCGCCCGTCCGCTGCCCTCCGCCGGCGGCTCCTCCCGGTTCCACTGCCCCTGCGGCCGCCTCTGCCCGCCAGCGTCGCTCCAACAGTTCAGCCATTTTCTGCACAGTCAGCGACACGTGGCGTCTTCTGCCGCGTTCTGTGACTGACACGTGGCAGGCGCGCCACGTGGCATATTGCCACGTGGCCCATGCCACATCATCATCTGTACTGCCACGTGGAAATGCCACATGGCACTCTTTTTTGCAGCGATGGCCTCCAAGCCGTCAAATTTAATCGCATGACTTACCGACGTCAGCGTTGCATCATCATCCTTGCTTGCACCTCTCCTGATTTGGTTTTGGACCTACTTGTGGTTTTTTGGCCATAACTCTTGCATACGGAGGTATTTTTCCGATCCGAAAGAAGCACCGGAAAGCTGGTTCCGAGACGGAGATTTTGGTGCAGGTATTTTTTGGTTTTGATGCTTTTTTATTGCTCGTTTTTTCTGTTGAAGTCCAAAGTCCTATTTTTGACTCCGACATGCATATCTTTTGTGTCCCATGCCTATTTTTTGAAAACTTTATATTTTTGGAAAGCTAGTTCTGTGTAATTTTCAGAAAAGTAGTCATTTTTCTTCTTTTTTGGCCTCTGCTCTTTCTATCATAGTTTTGGCATTTTTGCTCTATGGTTGATATTTTGAGTGTTTTAGGCCCGAGGATCATTTTCCTGGCATGGTTTGCTTTCTTTTCGGCTGTACTTTCTTTTGGTTCAGCTCTTTTTCTTTTTTGATCATTGTAGCTATCTTTTTGAAGCACTTTTCTATTTCGCACTGAGATAAACTGTCACTTTTTCTTTCTGAGAGTCATGAACGTTGTTTTGAGTCAGGTGTACTTGCACTATTTCATAAAGCACCATGGGGGGGATTATTGTTTGCTGTTTTAGGCATTCTCCCTTTGTCAAGTGAGTGTCCCTTCCACGACATTAGCCCATGCAGAGTTAGTTAGACCGTGTCTTTATCGGTGTCTGTACTTCTTTTCCTCTCTCCTCATTCTTGGTTCGTTTGCAAAAGATTTGGCTCACCTTCTCAGTTGCCTGTCATCACACCCCGTCTGCATTAAGGGGGGGTTATGCTGTGTTCTAATACATCCGTGGTTCGATGGTTCGATAGTGTGAACTACGTATTTAGTGGTTGATCCTATATACAAGGCGATTGCAGTGGCTGGCTACCTATGCATTTCGGTGAGATGGATCATCTACCATATAGACATGCTCAGTTCATGCCTTCTTCTTCCATGGAGGTTTCTTCAGATCAGCAGTTTGATAGATTTGCGGCTCTTCATGCTTCAGTGATGCTGCTTCTTCATGATCACTCATTGTTCCTGTTTTAGGGGACATTTTCCCTAGTTGGAGACTTCTTCAGCTCTTCACTGGGTTCTTACCTCTTTTTGGGGGAGGGATTTTCCCATGTGGTTTTCTCTCTTTCCCTGCTTACAGAGGTTTCATCTTCTTGCATTGTACTTGGGTACCTAAAATGGCCTCGTTGTCGGGACCCATTATGCATTTCATCTTAGTTTTGTGAGCTTAAGGCATTTCCCTAAGTTGCACTTAAGGGGGGGTGTTAGAGTAAATAATTAATTATTAATTATTTATTCTATTGCTTAAGTTTACTTAGGTCATGCATTTATTTAATATTTCGTATTTAATGCATGTTGTGACAACACGGGAGTTTGTTCCCTTCTTGTTGTCACACTTATCTTCTAGCTTGTTCTACAAGCTTCCATGAGCTCTTTATATTCGGGCTCTCTCTCATTGTAATATTAAGCCATTTTCTTATTGTAAATACATTTCTTCTTGTGTTTGCATTTATGATGGCTCTCATGTTCGTTTAGGGTTTTTGCCCATGCTCCATGCTCCTCCCCTTCTATGGCTTCTCTTTGACAGGTTCGCATGCAGGTGATCTTGGCGTCTTCGGAGTTGGCTTTCCTCAACTCCAACATCTATTACTGAGGAACTCTGCCTTGTTTGTGTGGTTACCCTCACTACTATATGCAAGGAAATTAGTTTGGAGAAAAATAGATGAGTGTGTCTTTGTGGTTGGTGTAGGATTAGGGTGGGGGATTGGATTTGGTACAACATTTTCACTAATAGTATGGTGGAATACACTATGTTGTTGGTTTAGGGCCTTCAAAATAAAAAGGTTTTATGGAGTTAGAGGTTCCTAGACATGCAACATTTGGAGTTGAAGTACATCCCTCATTTTACATTTCACTCATCCACATCAACGACCATTGGTTAGTTTCTCTCTTTGGTCTTAATTTTCAATTTTTTTAATTTTCATCTCACTTATTGAGAATTTAGTAGTTTCTTTCATGCTTTCAAAGAGGAAATTTCTTGATCACATTTCAATAATCTTTGTGGCAATGCAATTCATAGAGCCCTCGATGAAAAAATGGTAGTGGAATATGTTGGTTGTAACTATGTGAAATATTATGATACGTCTAAATCCTCAAAACAATTTTCTACTAGTCGATATGGTTAACCTCCCAGATTATCAAATCATGAGAGAAAATCATTATAGTGATGTTTATTTTTCTATAGATTAATTTCTTTTAGTCACTATGATATGGAAGATCAAAAACAAATTAGTAGTTTGCTTTGAGTACAAGACAATTATACTTCACTTGGAAATGGAATTTATGCTTCCTATGTCATTGTTTTGAAATTTTGGAAAACATATTTGACAAATCCATTTTGTGCATCTCATGGAGCCAATCGGTCAAATAGTTTAGAACATAGTTGACAAATCCATTTTGTGCATCTCATGGAGGCAATCAGTCGCTCAAATAGTTCATGTGTCTTGTTTGTACTTCCACATTTGTATTTTCTATTACAAGATTTAACAAAACATTAATTCACCATCCCTTTTTTTGTAAATAAATCTTTAGTCAAATTATTTCTCCATGTGATCAACTTGTAGATTATTCATGGAGAGATTTTATAGACTTGGAAAACCTAAGGATTGATTATAAATATAATAGGTGATGTCCTCAAAATTCATTTATTGATGCAGATGATGTGAAATAAAATAACAAAAGTTTAAGGCAAGACACAGATTCATGTGTAACCTGAAATGGAAGGCAAGGCCCAAGGCACTAACCTAGAATATCTCCCACATAGACCAAACAACAAACTCCACCACAATCTCCACTTTATGCATAGGGTTATAATAAACTTCTCTTTCTACTTGTAGTAGTCTTTGGATACTACCATCTTAGCCCTCCAAAATGACCTTGAAGGCAATCATGCTTGTCATGAGAGTTTGATGGCATTGATTATGAATTTTCTTAAATCCAAAAAAGTGGACAAACTACACATAAGTAAAAAACCATGGAATGTGATACTGAGCAGAGTGGTTTAGATGAAGCCTATGAAGAGGAGATTGGGAATGACTAAACTAATCCAATGGATAAAAAGAGAAAAAATCTCTCCCATGGGGGCTCGTTAAGGAAAAGGAATGAGGTGGATTATGAGATGGAGACTAGGATAGATGAGGATTCTAGAGAGGAAAAAGGGAAGAAGGCTAAGTACAAAACTGGTAAAAGAATTAAAACTAGAAATAGCTTGAAGAAAAATGAGAAACATATGAATACCCCCTCGGATGATGATCTTTTAATCCAAAAAAATGAGAACCTTAAAAGAAAGAAGATTTTGACTCAAGGGAAGACTAAAGATAAAGACATTAAGGATGTTGATGTTGGGAAAAATAATTTGGAAAATGAAGAGGAAAATCTAATCAAAGCAGTGCCCAAGATGATCAAGGGTATACGAAGGGTCTTTTTGGCAACCCTGGTGAGATGAGAAGGAATGTTAGCATGATAAAGGATTAGATGTAGGATTTTAGAAGGAAGTTTGAACTTCTTAGCAAGACCAATAGAGGTGAGATGACTTTAGGCCAACATTTGGATAGGCTCTCAAAGGTGATTGGGAATGTTGAAGAAGCTAAGAACTTGATGAAGAGAATCCCACCGCTTGAAGCCAAAAATAGAGCTATGGAGAAAATGGTGAAGGACATGTAGAAGAAGTTGGATATAATGTAGAATAGAGATGACAATACTAAGAATGGGCTAAAGAATTTTGTAGATCAAAGCTGCTCCATATTAAAAGTTGTCATAGAGAATATCAACAATGTGTTGGATAAGCTAGAGTAGGGGACAAACCAAGGTACAAAGGATATGAAAGATGACCAAGGCCCCAATAGACGCACAAGGGAAAATGCAAAGAAGATAGAGGTTATGGATGACAAAGAGATTGATAAGATGAGGACCTCTACTATGAACATGAACATCCTTTTTGATCAAGCTACTGACTTACTAAAGACCTTATAGTTGTCCTAATGTTTCCTTTTTACTATCTTTTTGTTATCATTTCCCCTGTTTGATATTTTAGGGTTTTTGGCTCTAGCTTGTCTAATTTTTTGGTGTCGGGGAACAGTTTTTCATGGGCTTTCACTACTTATATGCTTGGTACTTTGTCAAAGGTTTTGGGTCCTTTCAAAACCTTTTTTTACTTAATCAAAAAAAACTCTCACTCTCAAACAAACTTCACCAAATAACAAATGACGAATTATAATTTTATTTTATTTTATTATGAACCTAATTTCATCAAAAAATTTAACAAATTGAGAAACCCTAATTTGGTCAAAATCTTGACCAACTCAGATATACAAACAAATAAAATGTATTCAACAAACCCATTAAGGGCATGGTCAAAATAAAAGGTCAAAAATTGACCTATAATGTACCATTGAAATCTAAAAACCATGAATCATCAACATTTTCTGAGGAAAGAAGCAAAGCATCATCTTCAAATTTATTACTCACCACATTTTCCTCCTTGTTTCCTTCTTGGTTATCTTCTTAATTGTTCTTCCAAGACTAGCAATATTTCTTCTTATGCCTTGATTTCCCACAATAACAATAATCTTCCAGTCCTTTAGATTGATACCTCTTTCTCTTTGATTTTCCTCTTGATTTCTCATGATTTCTAGAGTTTTTTCCTCTATCATTTTTTTTATCTCTTCTTTGTGCATTTAAGATACTTATTGATGTATATCTACCTAAGATTTTCAAATGAGTTTCCTCACTTAAAATAACACCAATAACATCATAAAAAATTAGGGTATTATAAATGGAAACTAAGTCACTTGTTGCCATTACCAAGTCATTCTAGCTTTCAGGAAAATAAAATAGAATCAAGAGAGCCCTAGTTTCTTCATCAAAATTGATATTTATAGAAGACAACTGAATAGTATCCATGTTAAACTCATTTAAATGATCAATAATAGATCCACTTTCTGTCATCTTCATATTAAATAAATGCTTCATGAGAAACACCATGTTTAAAGTGGAAGGCTTTCCATACAAATTTTCTATGGTTTCCATCAACTCTTTAGTCATCTTCTATTTTGTAATATTAAATTCCACTGATTGTACTAGGCATAAATGAATACTTCCAATCGCCTTTTTGTCATAAATATCCTAGTCCTCATCTATCATATTTGTTTATTTCTTGGGTTTTCCTCCCAAAGTTTTTCATAAATCCTTCCAATAAAGATAATCCTCCATTTTTAATTTTTCATAACTAAAAGTTATGTCCACTAAATATATCAACATTCGTCTTACTCTCATTTTCCATTGCTCTCACTCAACCGTGAGACCTTCTTGCATAGGATAACTAAAAAAATATTGCTCTAGTACCACTTGGTAGGATTAGATAGATAGAAATAACAATTACATGCAAATATAACCAATACCAAAAAGTAATCAAGCTCATATAAGAAAATGGAAGATACAATATTTAATATGGTTCACCCAATCCTTGGGCTACATCCACCAAACAAGTCCAATATTATTATCCAATGATTTCAATCTAATTACAACTTTCAATCCCTTATAACTCAATGCCACCACAAGAAGCTACTAAATTATCATACATCATAAAATTCCTAAGCTTAAGCCATTTTATATGACTTGTGTTGCTAATAAAACTAGCACTAGAATATGTTATCCAATAGAATAAGATAACTCTTAATGCCCTTTATAATAGTAAATTTACTTTTGGTCTCAAGTGCACTACCCCTCAACCCCAACCTATATCATGACAGGGAGCATGCATGGGGTATGACAGCAAGCCCCCACCTTAGGAACTACCCTCAAACCCTTGTAGGGAAAACTAGGGAGGAACAATGTCAAATAGAGTGGGCAAAAATTAGCCTCTGAGTCTAATTAGGCTCCACATAACAACATGTGATCCATAGTAAGATAGTCTCTTACTAAGCTAGTGATCACAATAATTCTTTTTCTCTATTTCTTTGAAGAAATGCATCTCTTATCTTGATCTTGGATTTGATGAATACTTAAGGAAATTTGGGGCTTGAATTTTTGTCTCATTGACCTTGATAAGTGTTGACATTAAGGTCAAATTTGTTTATTAGTGACCCACACTTAGTCAATTGTTTAATAGCTACCAATATTATTTGGCAATTTGTAGTGTTAACCAAGCAATCCAATTACTATCAACTTGTATAGTTGCTATCGAGTTATAAAATCTAAATTTAGTTCATGCTAAATAGTATCTATCGAGTTCATCAGTGACAGTGCAAACCAAGCTTCATAGTATTAACTAAGTTGCGTAGTGTCAACCATGTTCTCAAGTGTCTACCAAGTTGGTAGTATCAATGATGTGAATCTAGTGTTCATTGAGACGAGGAATGTCATCCAAGTGATTTAGTTTATATCAAGCTCATACTGTTATTGTTGACTGAGCCATGCAATGTCAATCAAGTGTTTCAATTTATATGTCAAGTTTTGCAGTGTTCACTAAGTCACAAGTATTGACCAAGTTCAAACTACTTGGAAGTGATTAGTATTAATCAAGCTTCTATGTCTATTGAGAGCATGACAATGTCAAGTATTAACAATGGTTGTTGAGTATCAGAACCTCACCTAGCTTGTCTTCAAAACCTAAGTGACAAAAATTGAGTTGACTTTGTGGATTTTGGTAAAACTTATATTATGGCTGACTTTGTTGAATTATATTTTGGATTGGTATATATGTAATGTATTGTATCACATCCAAACACAATGAGAAGTAAGCATACAAAGAGAGAGAGAGAATGAATTAAGAAGGCTAGATGTAGTATAAGGGACAAAAAAGATTTATCTATCATAGAAAGGTGACCATTATATTTCAAAGGGTCTCAACCAACAAATCAAAGTTGTAGATCAAAGATCAACCACTAGCTTATCATAGAAGGTGTATCCGTAAAATCTTTTAACCGGGTAGACTTAATAGTCTTTTGTAAATCTCTTAACTGAGTACACACTTCATTGTATGTTTTGTAAATCCTTTCACAAGGTGGACCTAGTAGTTCTTATTACTCCTAATAGGGAATATCATCAAAAGTGATAAATTGTAAGCCTTAACCAACCAACTTTATACTGCAGTACTAAAGCTTGTGGGTATCATCCCCACCCTATTTTTACTTTCTATTTAGAAGGTTTTTGGGTCACCATATCTTGTTTCAAAATATTATGAATGTTTTAATTCTTTCATTCTTTAATGCATGAAATTAGATCAAAATATTATATGAAGGATTATTTGACGAAATAAGTGGAACTTTTATTGGTTTTCGATTCACCCCCCTTCCCTCACCCTCCCTCTTAGTAACTTTTCCTACCTCATATTCTCAACAATTGGTATCAAAGCATTGTGGTTCTCAAAGAATAAGTTGAGTAGCTTGAGCAAAAATTAGAGACAATGGATGTATACAGGCTAGATAAGGCTATTGACAATGAAAAGTTAGATTTCAAATTAGCCATTGGTCATTTGAAGAAAGAAAGGGAGAAACTCTCTCAATCATTGAAAAGAAGAAAATATCTTGTAGTACAAATGAATGCTAATCTCTACATTGAAGAAAGAATTGAAGATATCTATCCAAAGAGAAATTTAGATGAAGTTGATGAGACAATCAAAGACCTATTAGAAACGAATTATAATCTTCAAGAAGACGATAGAAAGTTGAAAAGAGAACAATAAATCTAGTCAGTAAGATTATGTGAAGTCATGGAAGAAAAAGACAAAGCCAAAGAAGAGATAGAAGAAAAGGACAATGAAATTCAACATCTATTCCTTCAACAAGAAGACTTCATTCATCATCTTACTAATGCAAATGAAGAAATCATGAATCTAAGATCAAAGAATGAAAGAGTATAGAATGATCTAAATACTGAAAGTAAACTAATAAAAGAATATTGAGATCTCAAGTAGACATGAATCAATTGAATGAGAAAAGTCAATACAGACACAAAGGAAAAGCAAGAATAGGATACATAGAAGAAGTTGAATCATCCAAGCAAGGCACTCAAAAGAATCAAAGGCCTACTTGCAATCATTGTGGTAAGTTAGGTCATACATCAAACAAATGTTGGAGTAATGGTAAAGAAAAATTCAATGGAAAGTGTAACAATTGCAATAAGCATGGTCATAGAGCAAGTGAATGCAAGGAGAAACCTAAGTTTGAAGGTAAATGTCACAAGTGCAATTAAAAAGGAAAAAAATCTTTTGAATGCAAAACCAAGATATTGAGTCTAGTAGAATAGGTTGTGAAAGCTATATTTGGATGGGACTACAACATATGGTGTAGATGCCACTACTGTTAAGAATTTGGGCACATTGGAGCAAATTGTGTAAAACATCACATGAGGAAAAGAGACACCACTATAAAATGTTTTATTTGTGTAGAACTTGGACACCTTGCCAAGAACTATATGAACACTAGAAGAATTAAGGATGAAAAGAAAGCTAGAGTTGACAATATCAAAAAGTAGATGAGATAGCAATGCACTCCAAAATCTTCTGAGAATGCAAGTTTGGGTCATGAAGCAGATGTCACTCAATAGTTAGGTGACTCAAGCATCTCAACTTGAATTCGCATAGGAATAACTAAAACTAAGACTCTAAAGGAGACATATCACATTAGTTCTAGCTAGAAAGAAGAAAATATCCATATCAATATTCAAGATATAAAGGGATCACCGAGTGATTGTAGAAATTCAAGACCTTATCGAGCTAGGTCAGGTTGCAAGACCTTGTAGAGCAAGGTCAGGATACACTGAAACATTGTGTGGACATCAAGCTATGAATGACTCTGTCGAGCATTAAGGTTGAACCAAGTGGAAGATAGTCTTCCATCAAATGAATGAATGTACCAAGTATTTATGGCACTTGAAAAGTGAAAATTTTAAAAAGGAAGGAAATTGAATTCATTTTTCACTATGAAGTTTTGAAGAGCTATTTGCAAAGAGAGATATTTGTGCTTCCAATCAATCTGTGTGTTTTTTGCTGAAGATTTTTGTATTTTCATAAACCCTACTAAGCATGGCATCTTCTAGTTATAATCGCCTAGAAATGGTCATCTAGACTATGAGGCCTTTCTAGTATATTTTGCATAACTTATCTAATACTTATCCTTGATAAAATCTTTTGATTTTATCCTATAGTTTGGTCACCTTATCCTAAGTTCATATTGAATTAAAAGAACATGTCCCCCTTTTAATTAAATAAAAATCCCCACTTCCCACTTATCCTAAGTGTGCACACATAAATCATTATTCCTATTTTAGAAATAAAAGAAAAGTCATTTTTGTGTACACATGAATGAAAATTTTTCTAGGTGGGAGGAATCTTCTATTTTTAAAATAACCTTAATTCTCCTCCACTCATTTCAAACCCTCTCAAAAGTCAACCATTAATTGTGATTGGTTGAGATGCGTATGCACATGGATCACTCAAGCTACATTCTCCTCCCTTGATTATGCCTCTTAATATCTACCATCATTTTTCTTTAAAAGGGAGGGCTCTCTCCTCATTCAAAAATCTTAGTCTCTCATGCTATTGTTATGTTGTAGGTTTTCTTAGTGATTTTGGAGATTTGGAGCATTCTTGATTTTTTGCATTTTTAGCTTAACTCTGATTCTACTTACATTATGACATACTTTTTAGCTCAGTTCTCTTTGTGTTTTAGCTTAGTTCTCTTTGTTAGTTGGCATTTCATTTAGAATAACTTGCATTTGCATTGCATTTTATTCTAGATTCTTGGATATTGGCACTCTTGCCTCTACCATTTGAATCTTCCATTCCATAGTGCACCTTGCAAGGGTTTGCATAAGCTAGGTTTATTTGAGAGCTATTGTCTCATATCTCTTGCATGTCATAGATAGGAATTTATAAGTCACCTCTTGAGATGCCCTCTTTCATGAGTATTCTCAGGAATAATGGTTTATAGAAGTGTGACACTCTTTGTACACAAATATTTGGCACCCACCGTGGGGCTTGAATCAAATTTCTAGCTTTATTTTCTTTAATTTCTCATTTTTGGTTTTTTATAGCAGCATATTGGATCTAATCAAGTTGTTTTGTAGGGTTCTCACTTTAGTTTTAAGGCTAACCCTTGTGTCGATTGGTTTGAAGGCCAAAACCCTATGTTTTTAAAGATTTGATCATATCTTCTAACCCACTTGGAGTTAAGTTCTAAAAAAAAATTCCAAGTTGGGATAGCTCTGAAATGTGTCAATCCAATTTTCAATTTTTTTCTAATATGATTTGTGTCCATTATGATTCTTACCTTATTTTTCATAAAAAGTCATTTCTAGTCACAAATCTATGAATTTTTTGGAAAACTTTATATTTTTAGAAAGGTCTCTAAATTCTACAGGGTAGTAGTTCTTTACATTTTGAATTTAGAGGTCATATTAAGGATCAATAACATGATTTGATAAATTTGATATATTTTGGGAAAATGGGTTCTTAGGAAACAAATGAAGGGATACTACTAAATTGCTTGCATTTTTGGAAATCTTTCTAGTTTTTAGCAGGGGTCTTTTCTTTTCATTTCTATTTTTGGAGCTAAAATAATAGCAAACAAATCAAAACTTGATGACTAGGTCAAAAACAAAGAGTAAAAAGAGATCATTTTTTTTATTAGCCTGCACTTTCTTTGCATAGACTTGGTTGGAAGATAACTTGACTTTTTCTTTGGAAACTAACCACTTTATGTTGCAAGTCTTACTTATTTTTATGTCCTAATCTTGTTGTTTGTAGGGGTTGCACACTTAATTTCCAAAAAAATAAAAAATAAAAAATGCCAAAGCTTCAAATGCACAAGGGCTACTAATGTTTGTTTGTAGGGCTGCCCAATACATATAAACCAAACTTTCTTATATTTATTTTATTCCATGTGTGACATTATACTAGTTTCTTTCATTTCCTAGGCACATTAAACTTGTGATTGGGATCCCTTGGTGATAAGAAAGTATGCTCTTCACCCTTGTGGTGAGTTAGAAATCTTGACTCTCCTTTGGATTTCAAAAGCAAGGGGATTAATTAAGACTTCTTGTCATGTTTGGAGAAAAAATTAATATAGGAGAGTAAGCTCTTCACCCATGCAGTGAATCAAAAATCTTTAATTCTTGAAAGTGGATCCAATCTATTTAGCTAGTATCCTTTAGAGGGCCTGCTCTTGGGAAACCAAGAGGAATGACCCAAGTGGGGACAAGTGAACTTGGCTATTCCAACCCACTATAATCTCAAGGCTATCAAGGATGCAAAACCTTGGTAGGCGTATTTTTTTTCTTCACTTAGTGTGAGTAGTTCTGGGATGGAGACCATGAGGAAAATGCTAAGCAAGAATGCTTAAGGTGCTCTTGTGGCCATGAGGTGTGTTACCTGCCACAAGGTGGGGTTTCCCTTAAATGGATGCAAGAGTAACATTATGAACATAATCCCTTTCTAAACACTCTAAGTTAGTAACTACCCTATTTTTTCGCTCAACTTCTTGGTGCAGGGATCAGTCTGAGTGCATTACTCAAATCACCTCAAGATTTTACACTCACCATCTATGTTCCCTTGGTTATGCTTATGGAATTTCCATCACAAATCCAATATCTCTTATGGGAAACCACTCTATTTTAGGGAAAGGAGCACTTAGCATGGTCCAATTTATTAAGTAATGAACTATGTCCTTTAGGTAGATATTGCTTGATGTGTTCTTTTTTTTGAAAAAAGGGGGTTAAAACTTTATTAAAAATAAAAAAGCATAATTACAAAGAAAGCATGGACCTAAGGTCCCGAGAAAGCCAAAGCACCTCCCCACACATAGATAACACAACCATCACCATTCTCAACCCCATCCACATCCAAAATATTTATTAAGTCCAAATGGCTCTCCCGAGAGGCTAACTCCCACTCCTCAATTCTCCATCCCTCAGCATGCACAGAAGCCCACTTCACCAAACAGTTAGCAGCCCTATGCCACTCCTTTGGAATATGGACAAAAGTCACCATTTCCATCAAAGAGCTAATCCATAAAATTTGATGCATAACCCTAGCAACCTACCAACTAATATTAGCCACTTTCTATTCAATAAGAAAATTGATCAAAACCTGGGAATCAGATTCACAAACTATCCTTCTCCACCCTAAAGCATGGGCTCTCTCACGAGCAACAAGAATTGTGAAGCCTTCCACCAAGTTAATGGTCTATACCCCTTCATAGATCAAAAAGAAAAGACCACAGAACCTCGAGAGTCTCTACCAATCCTACCAATACTATCTAGACCTAGATTACCCCTTGAAGATCCATTAGTATTGATCTTCAACACTCCAAAGGGAGGAACCTGCCATTTGCCAACCCTATCAATTTTTTTCTCCTTACAATATCGTCTCTTAGCCCTAGTCAAGGCCATAGAAGACCCTAGAATCCCCAATCTTTTAACCAACTTTGTATCTCTCTTCCCTAAAGGGAATTCCACTTCACACTTAGCCACAGCTATCTCTTAAACCATGTCCAATATCTTTTGCCAATTTTTTTGTACTAGCCTCTACTCCTCATGAAATATCCTCTAATTGCACTCTAGCCAAACTGCCACAATAAGAAGATAGGCCCCACAAACCACACCTCCTACAAAAAAGGAGCCACAGAAGGGGGTTGACCCATTCCCTACCAAAAATCAATCAAGGAAGAAGCATGAACACAAGGAGTAGTCCAAACACCCCACTAAAAGTGCCAAAGTTGCATGGAAAAAGAGCAACAAAAGAACAGGCAGGTTGAATCACACTCCTCTTGTAACCCAACAACTAGCCATTCATCTAGGGACTTCCATTTTTCCATCTCCATTTGACCACAAAGAAAGAAGAACTTAAAGTCCCTCACTCGTGACCAACCAGCTTCCTAAAACTGCTAACAAAGAATCCCCAAATTGGGGAACTAAGAAGTGATGGGAGGAAAACCATCCCAAGAATTTGACCAAAACTGGACCTCCTCCCCTCTCTTGGAGATCCAAAATAATTCATCCTTAATAAGCATGGCCCTTTTCTTAAGGGTGTCCCAAATCATAGATCCCTTTCCCACAAGGGGGTACCTAGAGATATTTAGAGGAGGGATTCTCGGGAGATACTTCTAAGAAAGAATCTTGGCCCAGCTCTTATCCTACTCATTACACCACCACTAATAAAGTTTAGCAACCAAAGCTTCCCTAGTCAAAGCCAACTGCCTCAAGCCTAATCCACCATATTGTTTTGGGCTACACACCACTTCCCATCTAACCAAACTCCATTTGGAGGACTCCAAGCAACCAGCCCATAAAAATTGGTGCACCATAGAATCAAGATCCTTTAGAAAGCCCATAGGAGCAACTTGGAGCATACATCTATAACTGGGCAGAGCCTGCACAACAGACTTAATCAACTAGACACGACTAGTAAAGGATAGCCAGCAATGAGTCTAGTGATTAACTTTCACCCAAAATTTATCCAAAATAATCTACCAAGGCTCTCTAGGTAGTCTACTCACTGAGATGGGAATACCAAGATACATCAATAGAAGACTCTTGATCTGAAATCTCAAAGTTTGAGCAATCCTTTGTTGAATAGGGCCTCGAGTGTTGAAGAAGGAGATAGAAGATTTTCCTTCATTAATCTACTAACCTAAGGCAACTAGGTACACATCCAAGACCCTTCAAAGATTAGAGGCCTCCCTCATAGTGGCCATCCCCATCAAAGTAGTATCATCCACAAATTGTAGGTGAGTTTGCAAAGGTAAGGCACCAACCCACTTCCAACCCTGAATAAGACACAATTCCACATTTCATTTAATCCATCTCCCCAAACCTTCAGCCAAAAGAATGAACAAATAAGGAGAGAGAGGGTCTCCCTACTGAAGTCTCCCCGAAGCCCCAAAAAGCACAAAATGACTCCCATTCATAAGCACTGAGAATGAAACTAAGGTAACACAACTCCTAACCCATTGAATCCAATCTTTCACAAAGCCAAAAGCACTAAGAACCTACCAAAGGAAGGACCACCTAACTCTATCATAAGCCTTAGCCATGTCCAATTTGATAAACATCACTTTTTCTTTTGACCTATCCATAGAGTGGATAACCTCAATTGCAATGACAATCCCATCTAGAATCTGCCTGCCAGCAACAAAACCACTTTGCTCTTTGGAGATCAAATCCACAAGCCCCTTCTTCAACTTGTTAGCCATAAGTTTAGAAATAATTTTATAGATAACATTGCATAAAGAGATGGGCCAAAATTGGCTCAACCTATCAGCCCCCTCCATTTTGGGGATAAGAGCAAGAAAAGTAACATTGAGAGCCCTTAACATTTGCTTATTGTGTTGAGACTCATGAACCACCACCAAGAGGTCAAATTTGATTATTTCTTAGATGTCTTGAAAAAACTCAATCGTGAAACCATCTAGACTTGGTGCCTTCCACTTCTTTGTATTAAACACAATCCTTTCAAGCTCCTCCAGTGAGATATCCCTCATGAGCTACTGATTCATATCTTCAAAAACAAGAGAAGGGATACAAGAAAGAATTTGTTCCTCCTTGGGAGACCCTCCTTGTGAGTCCTCTCGAAAGAGAGACTCAAAATACTACACTGCCTCACTAAAAATTTTTGGGAAAGAAGAAAGATAGTCACCCATGTCATTTACCAATCTAGTAATAGAATTTCCCTAGCACTTGGCTTTCATAGAATTGAAGAAAAAAGTAGTGTTTTTGTCCCCTTCTTGGAGCCACTCAATCTGACCCTTTTATTTCCAGTACAATTCCTCTCATAGTTCTCATTCTTCTAGCATTTTCATAGCTTGAGCCTCATCCTAAAGTAGATCAACTATGAGCCCCTCCTCCCTAATTCTCCTTGTAATGTCATCCAAATCAACTTGGGCCAACACCTTTGCCTAGAAAACATTCCCAAAATATAGATGATTCCATTGTTTAAGCTCAAATTTAACATATTGAAGGATTTTAGCAAAGACATACATTGATGTGCCATATGCTAGTCTCCCCCTCCTCCGCTGGTCAGAAACCAAATCATTCGGTGATGGATTCTATAACCACATCAGTTGGAACTTAAAAGAAGGCTTACAAAGTGCTCAAGTTGATTTTGTAGTTAGTTTAATAGGTCAATGGTCTAATCCTCTCCAATCCAAGATCTCAGATCAAGAAGACCACATCCCTCCAACCCAATAACAAGAAACCAAAAACTGATCTAACCTTTTTGCAATCAAAGACTCACCAACCTGATAGTTGTTCCAAGTAAACTAGACATTGTTTGGTTTGATATCAATAAGATTCAAGGTATAAATATTGTCTCTAAGTAGCAAATTGCGGAGGGCTCCAACCTTCCAATACCACCACACTTCTCATCCAACTCACAAATAGCATTAAAATCTCCAACCATAATCCAAGGATGGAAAGACATCATACTACAAACCAATCTAATGTGAGACCACAAACCTTGTTTACCCTAGAAATGAGTAGGAGCATAAATATTGGAAAATACTATGACTTCCCCTGTCTCTAGGCTAGTAGCAATCATAGATATAGAGGACCTAGAGGAAATCCACCAAAGAGGTTGGATTCTTCTAGGATTCCATAAACAAACTAGACCCCTAGAAGCTCCATGAGCTCCAATGCTCTAACTCTCCCAATTTCTCCACAAATTAGGCATCAAACCTTACATATTCTCAATAGATAACTTAGTTTCCTGCAAAAAAACAACATTAGGACCTTGCCTTCTGATTAACTCATGAACTACTTTTTTTCTAGGACCATTGTTCAAGCCCCTTACATTCCATGACAGAACAATCATTTCAAGGGGCTTGAAAAAATAGAATCCAAAGGCTTAACTACCCCTGGCTCTACCAAGTTCTCTCCAACAAGTTTAATCTTTTCTATATCCTTTTTTCTACTAGGTTTAGCAAATTTCTCTGCCCCACCCTTCTTAATGTCTTTCTACAAAATGCCCAATTTAGGTGGAGGCTTAAGCTTCACTACCAAGTTTGAGCCATTTTTCCCCCACATAGACAAATAATCCACTCCTATTGTAGTAACAATGGCCAAGGGTTCCTACATCTTAGGGATTTTTCTTTGTTGATCTATTTCCAAGTGTTAACAGTCCTCCCCTTATGGGTTCATAGAAGCCTCAAGAATAGGATCCTCCTAGACTAAATCCGCAAGCCCTTGATCCAAGTTGATCAAACCCAGGTTCACCTCTTGTTGGCTGAGCTCATCCAAAACCTCAAACCTGTTGAATGTACCATCATCATGCATTTCATTAAAAGGCCTCTTTCGACCCCCATTCTAATTTTGAGACTTGACCAGTACAAAACCATCAGAAGCCCTAGCCTCTTCTGAATAAATACTCTTTCCCTTAACTATTATAGGAAGACTAGTCACGGCTATGAAGGTTGGGTCTCCCTAGTCTTGAACCTTGGACATCTCCACTACAAATGGCCATATTCTTAATAGAGCCAACATTGAAAAGAGAGGGTTTCATAGTCCAATTGTGGCACCCAAGAATAAGAACCCACACACATTTCTATTGCATCTAGTAAAGGCATATTTAGACCAATTTCAACACAAATGCATGAAAAAGTCATTACCTTTTTGACCAAGGTCTACGATGGAATTCTTATAGGGTTACCAAGCACAGAGGCCAAAATATGTAGCACATCCTCTTGACAACATTCCACCTAGAGATGTGGTAAATGAACCCACACTGAGACACAGTTTGGAAGTTCCTTTGTAGGGTTAAATCTAGCATGCCATGGCTTGATAAACAACCCTACCTTATTATGAAAATAAGGCCCCCCCTCAAATACCCAATTGTGAACATCAATGCAATTAAAGGTATCCATGAAATAATTGTTTTCCAATAACATAATATCCATTTCCCCCTTCAGCTCCCAAGTCATTGAGCCCAAACCTCCAAAAATTCCAATGACACCCTCATCCCCAAAAACTTATATTATAATGAGTGATGCAAAAAATACTCAATATCTTCAGCAATCATCTCAAATAGGATAACCAATTTTGGCCTCTCCTTGCACCTCTTGAGACATCCATTAGTGTTCATAATCCTTGATCCATTAGATGGCCCCAAATCAGCATTCCTAGAATTTGGCGTAAACAAATTATTATCAAAGGTCTTCATCCCTTGATTTGAAGACTTTGAGCCTATTGTTGCTTGAAAATCCAAGTGAGTCCTCCTCACCAACCTCTCATCCTTGGAATTTTCCATAATGCCAAGGCAAAAAACCTGCACCAAGAAGATGAAGAGGCAATCTACCCCTCACCCTAGGTCAAAATTCAACAAAACCTTCACTAGCAATCCTTCCTACCCATGCAACAAAGAAAGCAAGAGGTAGTGGGCCTACAGGTCACCACCAGCAGAGACCCCTCTCCCCCATATGTAGCAAAAGGATTGCACTAGGTGCAAGCTACAACCTGTGCACCCACCAAGACCTTGCCTTCCCACAACTCAACTTGACCCCAAGTGCAAGAAGATGAGCCACCCAACACCCAATCCCGTGGACACTAAAAACCCAATGGCATATCACCCAAAGAAATAGAGAGTAGATAGAGCTAGCGCACTGATGCCCTAGCTCAAAATGCAGAGCTTCACCATCTTCATCCACATCGACTTCCCCATATGTAATCTTCTTGATGTGTTCTTTAATTTTATAGACCCGTGGAAATATTTTGAGCATACACATGATGATAGTTCTAGGGATTTCTTTTGAGACCTCACATATGCTTGTAGCATGCAAGGTTGTTTTTTCCCTTGCTTGATTATTTTAAGACTACTCCATGTGTCACATCTTGCTTTCAAAAATTGAAAGTTTTTTTATGCTATCAACTATTGTCAAACTTTTTCAACTAAGTCAAAACAACAAGTGCAAACATTTTCTTGTATTGCTTGCTAAGGGGAGTCTCATCATTTGACTTTTATTTTCTATGTCTCTAGTGCTTGAACATGCTTAAAGTTACTCTTTGGTCTTAGTGCTCTTGGTCTTTCTATCTTCATGATCTATGTTTTCTTTCTAGTTATCTTTTTGTTGGAATGGTTACCTTGATTTCTTGACTACACTTTTGGGTTGGGAGGTTTGTTCACTTGTTCTTTCTTGCTCCATCTACTTGGCTACTTGGGCTTCTTGCCTAGTTATTTAATTGATTCATTCATGTCATAAGTTTCTTGGATACGTTGTTTGACAAGTCATTCTCTCAATTTCTACCCTCTATTTGACAAGTGAACACTCTACCTCCTATATTTTCAACATCAAGTTATCTTCTAGCCTCTTTCATGCTTGTCTTTTTATCTAAAACTATGGGATCTAAATATTGTGCTATCAAATTTCAACCAAGTCTAGATGATCTTGAGTTTCTCTGAGCTTTTTATGGAATTGCAAACCCTACGCACTCAATACAATAAAATGGAAGAGACCTTTCTTGAGCTTTTTATGGAATTGCAAACCCTACGCACTCAATACAATAAAATGGAAGAGACCTATCCTTGCTTACACTAGTCTCACTAAGGGTATTATAAAACATATGCTAGACTTGAGAAAAATGGTTAAGGAGAAAACAAAATCATCAAATGATTCTCTTTCTAGTTCTCTATATGTATACAAATCACCCTCTTTAAGGTCATTCTCTTCTTCTAGGTCTAAATGCTCTACTTCAAGACATCAATTGTCTTCACCTACTAGGTCTAAAGGCCTTTTTAGAGAGCTAGAAAATGATACATCCTTGGAGTATTCACCAAAATTTCATGACAGGCTTATTTTTGACCAATATGATGAAGACATGAAAGCTTGTTATTCACTTGAGAAACACCAAAAGGACTCTAGAGATACTTTTGATAGAACATTTACTCCCTTGGAAGATTCTTATGATGACACTTTGCAAACACTTCTTAGCACCAAGCTCATCACATTTCCTAAGTCTATCTTATATGGAAACCCATTCTTGGATATATATTGTGCTTATCATCGACATAATGAGCATTGTACTTCAGATTACATTGAGTTGAAACATAAAATCCAAGACCTTATTGATGATAGGATTGTTGATACCTCTAATGACTCATGTGATGAGGAAAATTTTCTTGAGCAAGATCATGTTGATGAACATATGTCTAGTGATGGTCTCCTTGACACCCCCACTTCTTCCAACACTTATGCATCTCCTAACACTTCAAAGATTTCTTACATGCCTCCATCAAATAAAGAACCTAATTCTTTCCACATTGAATATGACTATCCTCAAGGGTTACCTCTAAAAGAAACTCAAGCTAATCTTCACTTGGCTGCAAACCTTTCCATGCTAATACAACTAAAAATCCTCAATCTTTATGTACTACTATGCCTACTTTGAAAACTACTCCATTCTCTCTATATACTCCCTTGTCCCTAGAAGTGGCTCCATGTCAAGAGGACTCTCAAGAAGAAAAATCTATAAATGTCAAGAAAGATCAAGATCAAGCACCCTTTCATCTCCTTCAAAATGTCACTCCTCCATATCCTATGTCTTATCCACCTCTTAAGTATGACGAAGAAACCACTTCTATTTCTATTGAACTTACTAAAAAATATGAGAAAAGTTCTCTTCCTATTCTATCCAAAGCTACTCGTCAAGATCAAAGCATCCCCTCATGTTCTACTTCTCCATATCCCCTTCAAAATTGTGCTCAATCTTCAAGTTCTCCTATTAAAAATGTTACTCCTATCAAAGCTACTCATGAGTCTATTGATGTCTTTGACCATGTTTCTCACTCTAAAGATTTTGATATCCATTTCCAATATCTATTTGCATCTCCTAAGTATATCCTTGGTCCTTATCTATCTAAGATAATGCCTTCATAACTTCCTTCCATATTAGGACCTTGTGTTCCTTCTCCATTTTCCAATTCCTAGTCACCACCCATTTCTCCTATCTTACCATTTTCCACCTCTCCTCTTACACGTTAAGGTCAATGAAGACACACATGCTTGAACTCTTCACATTCACCTTTCCATATAAACCAGTCATATTGGCCTTATTCATCCACAAGTCCCAAGTCTTTTGGAAGCAATTTGGATGATCAATTCAAATACAAATTCATGAATCCATCTTCAAAAGTTCACTATGTCTCCTCTAATAGACATATGAATGCTAAAAATAAAATGCACAAGAGAGACCACAGAGGTCCACTACTCAAAGAGCTAAACCAAAGAAAGTATCAGTTCCTAAATCCATTACTAAAGAAATGTTCTCTAAAACATCTAATGAAGACTCTAAATCTGTATGAATTCCCAAGTCTTTCTTAAAGGAATTGAATATTGAAAATACTTCAAAGTTGACATTCAAGGTTCCAAAAGCTTCCACTTCATCTTCTTCTAAACATGTTCATAACAATATTTTGAAGCCTCCCATTCCATCTTCCTCCAAAATTACTCAGCTACTTCATACATCTCAACCTCAAGCTATTTCATATATAACTTCTAAATCATTCCACTACCCTTTGAGGTGTGTGTGTCTTTGATGACCTTTCCAGCTTTCACAACTACCCTTCTACAATCTTTTCAAGCCTAAACTTTCCTATTATCCATCATCTCTCTATCTATTCAAAACCTACAACCTTTTCCTCCATCTACCTCTCTTCTTCCTACAATATCCCTTCCATTACCCTATCAGCATCTTTGAGCATACCTTTCTATGGTTTTTTCTTATGATGGCATATCTTTCCTATAAGAGCATTATCTAACTTGAAAAATTCTTTAAAAATAAATTGAAAATGTGCCTTGGTGAAAACCACTTCTTGTGGCACATTGGTAGAAAAACTAAAGAGAAATAAAATTCATCCTATGGTGAAAACTACTTCTTGTGGCACCTTGGATAAGTACCATAATGAAAACCTAGAAAACAAGCATCATGCACAATTATTTCATAATCCATCCATTCCCTCTTCCTTTTTTATCTTAACATTGTTGAGCTATCCAAGCACATTGGCTATCTTATCCATTAGCTTCCCTATTATCCTTCACCATTCATTCATAGCCTTCATATCTAGCTTCATTCTTATTACTCTATCCTATTTAGTTGACCCCTTAGTCTTGATCAAAATAAAGAAAAATATGCTTCTTAGGCCTCTTGACATGTCCACTCTTTTGGACTACATGCTTTCATGCTATCTTTTTTATTAGCCTCCACTACTTACCCTATATGTTATCCCACTTATTGGCTTCAATTGCTTATTCTGAATTCTATATTGCTCATTGCGTCCATTGCTTATCCAAAACCTACTTCATATGGCTATCTTACCCTAGCTTGGCTACTCTTGAGGAGTCAGTCCTTGAGGATCACTTTTACTTGCTTCATATTCCTTTTTTATCCATATCTACTTATCTACCATCTCACTACTCCATCATGTCCTATAACTTGCTAGACATCAGTACTATTTATGTTATCTTGCTTAAGAACTAGTAATCTTTAAATCATTCTAAAAAATCCAAAAAAAATCATATATGATACTGGAAATTTCCTAAAAAATAAGAAAATGTCTTGAAAAATGAGTATCTTAGTGAAAACCTAGAAATTGGTGCTTTGATGTATCACCAAAAAATTAAAAAATATAAAAAATACAAAAAAAATTGAAAAAAAGTCGTGAAAAAATCTACCAAGTGGTGAAAACCTAGAAATAGGCACCTATGTCTATTAGTCTCAAACACCCACTTTGCAACACATTTCCTAGATTGGGATTGTTTCTTATCCTCATATTGGGGGCACAACTACATAGCTATTGAGGTGTCCTTGTGCATTAGGGTTTCTTTGACAACTCACAAAATAATGTTTCTCAACACTACCCCCCAACTTTACATCAAGTGTTTCTCAACACTTTTTAGATAGTTTACCTATAGTCTCGGATGTCTAGTGATATTTCTCACTATCAAAATCAAGTCTTGAAGATGTGGCCAAGTGACTTACACACACACATGTAAACATTTAAATGACTGACCTATGATGAACTTTATCTACTTTGTGTGTTGTCTATGATGATTTATTTGATATGTGTTCCCTCCCTAATAGTCTTTCGAGGATGTCATAGAATAGAAGACTGGGGGCATGAGGCATATTTTCTTTCTTTCTACTTGTGGGTATACTTTGTTAGTCTACAATATTTTAGAGCATTCATGCTTGTCCTACTTGACACTTTGGACCTACAATGTATTATCCTTGGCTATTTTTGCAAGACCACACTCAGGGTTATCCTAATGCTTATGCCTTAGTACACGTGTAATATTTCTATATTAAATTTAGGGAATCTAACTAAATTATCCATCTTGACTTACATGTCTTTGATGCATATATTGAATTCTCACATTTTTATCTAATATAGATTATATTCATATCCTCATAGTTTATGCTAGTGATGATTGTATGATCTTCTAATATCCCTAATAAGGCTTGATAATTTTAAAAAATAAAAATAAATAGGACCTTCTTATGTAACCCTTGCAATTACACCTTTTCATACTAGCTTGCATTCTAGGGTTTATTCTAGCTTAGCTTTGCATTTTGCATGTTGAGAGAGCTCTCTTCTTTATCTTTCATGGACTTTTCAGCTAACTATGTTCATCCTTCTCTTTCCTCTTCTCAATCTTATCTTATCTCTTCTTTCCTATTACTCACTTCTTTTCTATGTTACCATCTCATCTATGCTTATGAAATATCTTTTGTAATCTTGACATCCTAGATCCATTTTTAGGATTGAAATCCAAATTTGAGTTCATCTTGCTAGTTAAAATTTCTTCCTTCTTCTATGCATTTGGCTGACCTATTGAGGCCTAATCTTTGAATCTTGTTGTGGCAATCATCATTTCTTTATTTCTTCATCATTTCTACTCTCTTCCACTCTTCACTTTCATTTCTATTTCTTCTTTCTTCTTTCTTTGACCTAATTCTTATGCTTTATCTTTTTTTATTAAACTTAGTCAACTGGGGAGTATCTTCATTTCTTGGCAATCACTCTTTGGTCTTAATCTCTTATCTATCATCATGAACTTTTATTTGTTCTAATTTGATCAAATCTATCTTATTTTTGCATCTCCTCTATCTCATTTTGATTTCAATCCCAAGGGGGCAGGAATATTCTATCATTTTTACAAATTTATTTCTTCTACAACTATCTATTTTCTCTTTATCCATCTACTTTTCTTGGTGTTAGTACTCTTCTTGAGTTCTAATACCATCTCTATCCTAGTGTTCAGTACTATTGCTATTAGGTTGTACATTTAGGACTGTCTATCTATTTTTGCATTTCAATCTTCAAAATCAAATCTCTCTACCTATTGCTACCTACTTGGATTCTATTTTCTTTGATGCCATGTGTTCCTAGATTGATCACATATTAGTCAAAGAGGGGCAAATGTAATCACCTAAAAATGGTCATCTAGACTATGAGCCCCTTTCTAGCATTTTTGCATAGGTTATCTAATGCTTATCCTTGATCAAATATTTTGATTTTATCCTATACTTTGACCACTTCATCCTAAGTTCATATTTAATTAAAAAAATGTGTCCCCTTTTAATTAAATAAAAATCCTCACTTGCCACTTATCCTAAGTGTACACACATAAATCATTATTCCTATTTTAGAAATAAAATAAAAAGCATTTTTTTCTACACATGAAAGCACAATTTTCTAGGCGGGAGAAATATTCTATTTTTTAAATAACTTTAATTCTCCTCCACACATTTCAAACCCTCTCAAAAGTCAATCATTAATTGTGATTTCTTGATATGCTTGTGCACATGGATCACTCAAGGTGCACTCTCCTCCCTTGATTATGGCTCTTAATCTCTACCATCTATTTTTCTTTAAAAGGGAGGGCTCTCTCCTCATTCAAAAAAATTAGTCTCTCATGCTATTGTTATGCTACTAGTTTTCATGGTGATTTTGGAGATTTGGAGAATTTTTGAATTTTTGCATTTTTAGCTCAATTCTTATTCTACTTATATTATGGCATACTTTTTAGCTTACTTTTCTTTATGCTTTAGCTTAGTTCTCTTTGTTAGCTAGCCTTTCATTTAGAATAGCTTGCATTTGCATTGCATTTTATTCTAGATTCTTGATATTGGAACTCTTGTCTCTACTCTTTGAATCTTCCATTCTATGATGCACCTTGCAAGGGTTTGCATAAGCTAGGTGCATTTGAGATCCACCATCTCATATCTCTTGCATGTCATAGATAGGAACACATGTCGATCAGTCTCAATCAACCACTCTGCAACACATTTCCTAGCTTGGGATTGTTTCTTGTCCTCATCTCAGGGGCATAGTTGCTTAGCCTATTGGGGTTTCCTTGTGCACCAGGGTTTCTTTGAAAACTCACAAAATAGTATTTCTCAACACTACCCCCCCCCCCCCGCCCCCCCCCCCCCCAAACGTGACATCAAGTGTTTCTCAACACTTTTTAGATAGTTTACCTACTATCTCATATGTCTCGTGATATTTCTCACTATCAGACTCAAGTCTTGAAGAAGTGGCCAAGTGACTTACACACATACCCTTAAACATTTAACCAATTGAGCTATGATGAAATTTATTTACTTTTGTGTGTTGTCTATGAAAATTTCTTTGCTATGTGTTCCCTCCCTAATAGTCTTTCGAGGATGTCATGGACTAGAAGATAGGAGGCACAGAGCATTTTTTCTTTCTTTCTGCTTGTGGGTATACTTTGTTCATCTATAGTGTTCAAAGAATTCATGCTTGTCCTATTTGACACTTTGACTTACAAACGTATCATCCTTGATTATTTTTGCAAGACCACACTCGGGGGTTATCCTGGCACTTATGTCTTGATACAAGTGTAATCTTGCTACATTAAACTTAGGGAATCTAATTGCGTAGCCATCTTGACTTACATGCCTTTGATGCTTAGAATAGATTTTCACATTCCTATTTGATATCGATCATATTCATATCCTCATAGTTATACTAGTGATGGTTGTATGATCTCATGATGTCCCTAATAAATGCTCAGTGATGAAATTAAAGTCTAAATGTTATGCATTTCTTGTTGGTAAACAACTTTGCATATTAGCTTTCATTATAGGTTCATTCTCTAGCTTAGTCTTTCATTTTTGTATATGGGAGAGCTCTCTCTTCATCTTTTTGTAGACAAATCAGCTAACTGCTTTCATATATTTCTTTACTTTCTACTTGATCATGCCTTTTCACCTTCTTAATCTTTTGCTTCATCTCTTTGCTATTCTATCATCACATCTATATAAACATTTCACCTCTTACATAATTTGAACATCCTAGATCATTTTTAGGATCAAAATTGAAATATGAGTTCATCTTGATAGTCAAAATCATTTTTTCAAATTCTACCTTCTTCTATGTAGTTAGTTGACCTTTTGAGGTCTAATCGTTGAATCATCACTAGGACATCTTCACTTCTTCATGTCTTCATCATTTCTACACTTCATATCTTCTTATATTCACATTTTCATGTCTAAAATCACCTTTCTACTCGATTTGACCTAATTTTCATGCTTTATCCTTTGTGGTCAACTCTAGTCAAACTATGACATTCTATCAGTTTCTTCTAGCCACTCTTTAGTTATAATCATCTATTTGTCACCTTGGACTCCACTATATTTCATATTTTTCATATCTAGATCATTTTAGAATTCTCATTACCTCATTTCAATTTTGATCCCAAGGGGGCAGAAATATTTTATCGCTTGCTACAGCTATCTATTTCTCAGGAACATATGTTTGATCTTTTAATTTTCTCTTGATCTATCTGCTTGGCTTGATTTTACCATTCTTCTTAAATTCTGATATCATCTTTTTCCTAGTGTGCAATATTATCGCTACCAAGCTGTACATTCAAGATTTTCTATCTCTTTCTACATTTCATTCTTCAGAACAGATATCTTTATCTATTGCTACCTACTAGGCTTTTATTTTCTTTGACCCAATGTGTTCCATGATCGATTATACATTAGTGAAAGAGGGGAAATTTAATCACCTAAAATGGTCGTCTAGACTAGTAGTCCCCTTCTCAGCATTTTGGTTAAATTAATTTATCATTTTCGTAAACCAAATTGAAAAAATCTATTAATTTGATTAGAACCTATAGTTTGACTATGCTATCCTAAGTCAATTATTTGATTAAAAGAACATGTCCACTTTTAATTAAATAAAATCCCCCATTCTTCTAACCTACTTAAAGTGCACACATAAAGTCATTTTTCTATTTTACCAATTAAAAGAAAAGGCTTTGTGACTTTTGTCTTATATGGGAAGTCAACTTCTATTTTAGTGGTTGACTTGTGTGTGCACATGGATCACTCCTATTTTCAAACTCCACCCTTGATCATCCACCATTTTGACCTTGATCTCTACCATCTATATAGCTTTAAAAGGAAGAGCTCTCCCATTACCAAAGGATCCACACTCTTGAGTATTGTTATGTTGTAGGTTTACTAATTGAATCCTTAAGAGCTTGTGGAGAACTTTCATTTTCTTGTCTACATTCTCTCATATCATGGCATTTTAGTTTAGATGCATGTAGCTTGGTTTCTCTTTTTCTATAACCTATCTCACATAGTTTAATTAGTTTGGTTTTTAATACTCTCATTCTTGTTAACATAGCTTCATTTTGCATATTCATGCTAGTTTAATCCATATTTGTATTGCATTCTTGAGGCATTCTTTGTGGGCATTTGCATTCTTGTATCTTGTCTCTCGGAGAACGTCTCGTTGTATGGTTTACTAGCAAGAAACATATTTCTAAGGCTTAGTTGAGAGCCCTCACACATTCAAATATACTTTCTTGCATTCCATGGATAGGGAGCTCTAAGTCAGCATCCAAGTATTCCAAACTCATGGAATGACTTGGATAGAAGGCTTTAAAGTGTGACACAAATCAAGTGTACACCGGTAGCAAAATTAGGAAAGGATCTGAGATGTTGGTTCATGGAATTGAATGGAAGGCACCAAACTTCAAGTTGATTCTAGCACTTGTAGAAGCACTTAACCCAACTAGAGCTCAATCATAGATTCTACCCAAGATATTACTCATTAATGATATCCATTTACATTTTCATTGTTCGATACAAGAATTTGGAACCTTAGAGATGTGTAGTGTCTACCCCTAGTTTACATTTTGCTATTATTGCCAAACTCTTTTAGGCCAGTTTATGCTTGATAATTAGTTGCATTATCTTTCAAATTATCAGATATTGTTTCATACTGAGTTAATTATATGATGAGACTACTTCATACCAGTTACTCCATGTATGCATGATTATACCTTGATGATGATTATTTATAGTGATTTCAGTTATTTGATGATGTTAGTTAGATGGATTATTTATACATTTTTTCTTATGGATACTTACCCCATAATACATGTGTGTGTGTGTGTGTGTGTGTGTGTGTGTGTGTGTGTGTGTGTGTGTGTGTGTGTGTGTGTGTGTGTGTGTGTGTGTGTGTGTGTGTGTGTGTGTTCTTTATGTGTGGCATTTTTGGTGTGGTTAAGGAAGAGAGTCGTACTCACCTGCTAGTCATGATCTACATGATGTAGCACTTCCTGCCATAGTATGTTTAGCTTAGAACATATGTGTTTGTATATACGTGGATTTTATGTAGATTACAGGTACTATGTATTGACTTTCCTGAATTGCTAGGATGAGCACACCCTATCACAATATCTCAATGGTAAGAGAGGGGAGATAAATTCTTGAGTCCAAATCCTAACCTTTAAACCATTTGTCCTAGATAATTAAGACAAGCATTTGTGATGATTACCCTTCTGAATTCGTCATATGACATACATTTGTGATTATAACCCTTGAGTTTGATCTTGTATATGATATTTTATGATGGGTTTTCGTATTTCATCTTATAGGTCTTTGGTGATTTTTCTATTAATTAAGTCAAATTAAAAGATTAAATTAATGATTTAATTTAATGAAAAATTATTAAGATGATTTCAATAATTAAGTATTTTTAATTAATTGGAAATTAATTAAATAAAAAGAATTAAATTTAACGAGAAAATTATAGTGCTAATTTGAGAGTGTAATAATATTTAATTACTTTAATAATAATATATTTAGGAGATCATTTTTAAATAAATGCTAAATAATATTATTACTTAAGTTAATAAATATTATATTAAAAACACTTCAAAAATTATTAAGAGGGAGTAATTAAGTATTTAATATAGTTTATTTTAACTAAATTGCATAAAGCTTATGCAAGAAATTAAAATATAATAAATTAAATAAAGAGAGAAAGAGAAATTAAATGATTAAAGATATTTTATATTGCAAAAAATATGCATGAAAACATAAAAGAAAAGATAATAAAGAGTTAAAGGGTTGTGATCAAGGAGTTCCCTTAGGTGATCACACAATCAATGCCCAAAATTTAGCAGAGAACTACTTATCATCAATTGAGGGTTCATTTTCCAAAAAAAAAAAAGGATCGGGAATTTTGGAGGAGGGAATTTTTAGAGAGAAGGTTTTGAGAGAAGAGATTCCTCTTACAATCTTTGGTTGTTTGTGAATTAGCATCAGAACCAGGTAGATCCTTGTGTTTTGTTCACCCAGTTAATTATGTAACTAATATTTATGTGTTCTTTGTGACTGTGAATTGTTTATCTAAATTTCATTGTGATGAATCTTTCAATATCTCATTTTGAAATTACTAGTATACATGTTGATTTCTTTTGTATATGTTGGGACTAAAAAGATCAGTGAAACCCTCATTCTATAAATTTAAAGTTACAAATTAATTTGAGAAGGGTTTTGAAGAAATAGAAATTTTAGATTGAAAATTTGAATGGTTTGTTGTATTTTCCCTATCAGAGATTTGATAGAACTTTTGCAAAAATGTATATGTTAAAAAAAATTATTGGGGAAGTTTGTTGAAAGCATTTTTTATATTTAAAAATATATATATATATATAGCAAAAAATAAAAAATAAATATTAAAATTAGGTTGGAGGAGGCAAGGCCACCAATTCCCCAATCCCCCTTCTTACCTTCCCACGGCTCATTTATTGCTTGTGGCACAATCTGTACTGCCGTCACAGTAGCAATATTAAATACTACTATGTGCAGTAGCAAACAGGCTGCGACCGCATGGTAGCTGCCTATTAAGGTTGGTCGGTAGGCCTTAACCACATGGGTATAGTTTTAACAGTTAATTTTTTAAAATTTAACTTTATTTAATTTTATTATTATTATTTGTTAATAACTTTAAATTATTATTTATTAATTAAATTTATTAATAGTTTTTTATTAACAATTATTAAATTAATTAATTAATACTAAATATTAAAGAATTTTAATTAATAATTATTAAATTGGTAGTTTAGATTATTATTGAAGTTAATCCAAAGTAATGATAAATATCAGTTAATAATGTTTAATTATATTTCTTGTCATTATTATTATTTAATAAATTGATTATTAATGGGATTGTAATTATTTTATTTAATAATCAATCATTATTATTTTAATAATTTAATAAATAATTACCTTTAAATTATTTTTGAATAAGGGTAATTGTGCTTTTAATTCAAACACAAGAAATGGGTTAAGTAGTAAGGGTTAAAATGTAAATCTTAGGTATTCGAAAACATACATTAAACAAATACTTAAACCTTATTGTTAATTCAATTATGTTTCTTTTAAAATCAAACCAAACTATGAAACTACACTGTTATTTGTATGTTGTCTATGTTTTGGGTTTGGGATGACTAGAGTGTTGACCAGTTTTAGGACGTCTACCAGAGGCTTGGGAGTTCTGTGTTTGTGGTATTATGATGATTTAAACTTGATCTTATAAACTCAACCATGGTAATGTGTTTGGTATGCTCTATGATGAGTTTGGTTATATTATTTGTTATTGTTGTTAGTGTTCTTGTGGGATAACAAGGTGAATGTTATGACATACTTGACTTAACCTTTTTAAATCTTCGATCAATTATTTTTGGGATGTTTTTCAGTTACTTGTAAAGGATTAAGAGATTATTGTGAATTATCTTTTGATGCTTTCCAGTCACTTGTATAGATCTGAGGTGAAAATTGTGATTCTTTGATTTGTACTTTTATGAGCCTAGGGTAGGTAATCTGTATGTTAAGTTGGGAAGTGGCTTGAAATAGAGGTCGAGGCCCAAAGTGGTTGCCAGGGTAACCCATTGTAAGTAGTTAATAAGTGAAAACACTACATTCAATAAGAGTAAAATGAACCTAATAAGAGTCTTGTCTTTCCTCGCCCATGCCTCGAGTGCTAATATAGACTAGGATGGGAATAGAGAGGACGCTTGGTTGTGACCATGCATCATTTGTATTCCTTGTCAGTATGAAAAGATATTAGTGCTGCATAGAGTCACTAGGGGTGATGCAGGGGAGAGTTCCCCTTAATTCTATAAACTCATAACAAAAACAAAGAAACAACAACAAATCTGAGAACAAAATATGAACTTCTTATTATTGCTGCAAATGCAGAATTATAGAATTTTCAATTACAATATGCTAACCCAAATGGGCGCCTTTCATTACAGTAATCTGCAAGACAGTGCTGCGAACTATCACCCAGAGCTGTCCTAGACAATGTTCAAACCTTTCTTAAATAGGCAGTTTTATGCTGCTCGGCAAGGTTCTAGATACTCAAACTTAATACCTAGGGCCGACAGACCCTAACAATACACATAGAGTCAACCAAATACACCTTTGACAAATTATTTTAGAAATGTCGGTAGCTGAACTTCTGAAGGCCATAACTCACAAACTATCGCTCCAATTGGCTATTATAACCACTTTTCAAAAAAGCCAACTCCTGATCTATAGGCTTAAAACTATGCTAGCGCCCTTCTATCAAATTTTTGAACCTCATCCAGGCACTCTAAGGCCTCCAACAGTGAGCCTGAAGATTTTTCTGCAAATTTTTCTACCAAAAATCTGCAATAACTTCTTTAATACTTAAGCTAGAGCAATGATATTTTTATGGTAGGCTTATATCTCTAAAATGAACCTTCCTGTAGAAAATGAGAACATTTTGAGCTTGTATGAAAAACTTACTAAAACTAGCAAGTTCCCATAAATAGTAACCACCCTATCTACTAGTCCTTATTAAAATAGAAAACACTGAAAATAAAATGTTTTTGGGTGATGCAAGATTACCCTTGCACTGAGGATGCTCCTACATTAGACACCCAAGGTAAATTGAGAAGTGACCCCGTCACGTCTCAGGTGTTCAAAGGAAAACCAAGACAGTTGACCTCTTCCTTTGCTAGCCATGATGAATTCTCAACTGGTCTCCCTTTCCATTTGATTAGATATTCCTCATAAATTTTATTTCTAGTACTTTTTACATTACGATTGTCTAGTATCTCCTCAATCTCATTGGTAGCCAAACTAGCTACTGGAATGCTCCACTATGCTTCTGCAACTTCATCTCCATCATCTCCTTCATCATACTCTATCAAATCTAAAATATTAAATACTAGTGAAATATTCAATTTAGCAGGAAACTCCACTTCATATGCATTTCTAGAATCATGCCTCTTCACTATCTTGCACAGTCTAAACTTCTTCATCTTCAACTTATCATATGTACCTACTAAAAAACACTCCTTTCTCAAAAGAACCATGACTTCATCTCCAATCTAAAATTCCTTATATCTCCTTTTCACATCTACCTTAGCCTTGTACTATGTATTCATCTTTATGATGTGCTTCCTCACCTCATCATGGATGTTCTTCAAATGTTTAGCAAAATCTTATGCTTCAGCACTACTTATCTCTCCCTTGTCCAACTTTCTCAATTCAAAAATATTTCTGGGACTACTCCCATATACAGTCTAGAATGGTGATTTACTAGTACTCCTATTAAAAAAAGTATTATATGAAAATTCCACTTGTGGTAAAATCATATCCCATCCTTTTGGTTTATCTTCAACCAAGCATCTTAGCAAGTTTCCCAAACTACGATTCACAACTTCTATCTGCCCATCAGTTTGTGGATGGTGTGATGAACTGAACTTCAAATTTGTCTTCAACTTCTTCTATAATGTATGCTAGAAATACCCAACAAATTTGGTATCTCGATCTAAAACTATACTCTTTGGCAGACCATGTAATCTCACCACTTCTTTGAAAAATAACTCTACTACATGAACAACATCACTAGTCTTCTTGCAAGGAATAAAATGTACCATCTTTGAAAACCTATCAACCACCACAAAAATAGAATCATACCCACGTTGTGCCCTCAGTAATCCAAGAACAAAATCTATGCTGACATCCTCCCATGGCTTCTCTGGTATAGGTAATGGTTGATACAACCCTGTATTCTGCTTCACTCATTTTGTCATCTAACATACTTGGCAACTTTGTACAAACTTTGTCACATCTTGCTGTAACTATGGCCAATAATAATTTTTAGTAACCAAAGCTATAGTTTTACCTCTGCCAAAATGTCCAACCAATCCTCCACTATGCTTCTCATTAATAAGGTTTTTTCTAATTGAACTTCTTGGAATGCACAACTGGCTTCCTTTGAACAACATATTATCTTGGATCATAAAATCCAACCACTTTGTCCTAAGTAGGATCATCTAGATATAATGTACTAAGTTCCTTGAACCCAACCACCTTTATCTTCATTTCTATCAAAAAAAGTTGTCTTCTAGTAAGAGCATACACAACGTTGTTAGACTTCCTTCTTCTGTGTTTCAAAACAAATGTATAACTCTACAAAAAATAAACCCACTTTAAATGTCTTTGGTTCAATTTTCCTTGACTATTCAAATATTGCAAAGCTTGATGATCAATATACAAAACAAACTCCTTGGGAAGAAGATAGTGTCTCCACTTCTTTAATGCTTGAACTATGGAATAAAATGTCTGATCATAAATAGAATATTTTCTTTTTGCATCATTCAACTTCTCACTAAAATAAGCAACAGGTCTACCTTCTTAGCTCAAAATAGCTCCTATTGCAATACCACTAGCAACATAGTCTACTTAAAACACCTTGTTAAAATTAGGAAGTGCTAAAATAGGTTGCTCAGTAACTTTCTATTTCAACAGATTGAAACTCTTATCTTCTCCTATAGTCCACTTAAATTCTTTCCTATCTCCTCTCATTGTTTCAGTCAAGGGTCCACAAATACTGCTAAAACTTCTTATGAACTTTTTGTAAAATGTAGCGAGTCCATGAAAAGATCTCACCTCTATTGCACACCTTGGAGTAGGCCATTCGAGGATAGCCTTCACTTTCTCTGGGTCCATTTTCAAACCTTCTCCTAAGAATAAAAATCCCAGATACACCAACTCTTTCTTTAAAAAATAGCACTTCTTCAGGTTTATCAACAACTTTTCTTCCCTCAACTTTTCAAACACCTTGCGAATATTAATCAAATGCTCCTCCAATGTCTTACTAAATATCAATATATCATCTAGGTAAACAATGACAAACTTACCCAAAAACTCCTTCAGTATCTCATTCATGAGCCTCATGAAAGTGCTCGATGCATTGGTTAGCCCAAAAGGCATGACTAACCACTCATACAGTCCTTTCCTTGTCTTGAAAGTAGTCTTCCACTCATCACCTTATCTGATACAAATATGATGGTACCCACTCTTTAGATCTATTTTTGTGAAATACTAAACTCCACTCAAACAATCCATAATATCATCCATCCTCAGAAAAGAAAATATATACTTGATGATGATTAATAGTATGATAATCTATGCACATCCTCCATTCTCCATTCTTCTTTGGTGCTAACACTGCTGGTACAACACATGGACTTAGACTCTCTCGAATCAACCCCTTCTACAACAACTCATGAACTTTCCTATTCAACTCTTCACTTTCTGTTGGTGTCATTCTGTGCACTGCCTTGTTTGGAAAACTAGCTCCTAGAACCAAATCCATCTGATGACTGATCTTCCTCATTCGAGGCAATCCATCAAGTACATTATTTATTACAATATTAGAAAACTCTTCCAACATAGCTGCAATTTCTGCAGGTACCTCCTCTACTTCTTCTTTACTATCTTTAGGAATTATAGCAAAACACATATGCTCATGTTTCATATCTTTAAGAAACTCTTTTCCATCAACAAAACATATTTTGGTAGCACTACATACCTTTTCTTTTTTATCCTTCAACAGCCTCAAGTTATGTTTCACTCCATCCTTAGTTAGAGTGTAGGTATTTGCTTTCCCATCATGTACATCATGCCTGTCAAACTACCATAGCCTACCCAACAACATATGACATATGTCCATTGGTATGATATCACATAGTACCTCATCTTGGTAGCTCCCAATCTTGAACTTCATTGAGCATTGCTCATTGACCATAACCTTGTGGTTATCTTGCACCAAAGCAATACAATATGGATGTGGGTGTTTTTGTCTCTTCAACTTCAACTTGGTGACCATCATTTCTAAAACTAGATTGTTGGTACTTCCATCATCAATAATCACATCACAACACTTATCTTCACATCTGCACCTTGTTTGAAACAAACTCCCTCTTTGATCAGTTTCATTCTCACCACTCAGTAAGACTCTATTGTTAACTAGAACTTCTCATCTTTCAGCATCTTCGGAATGTGAGGATTTGGCATCTCCATCAACATGTGCAACTCTCACCTGACCTTTTGTTCTTTGATATGTCCTTCCTTAATGTTGGGTACATTCAAATGCTCTATGCCCTTCTTCCCCACAATGAAAACATTTTCCATGGAAGCCTCCTCTTCCAGATCCTTTTCCTCTACCTCTTCCTCTCTAATCTCTATTGTTTTGATCATGGAAATGATTGGAATTGTTTCCCCTTTGGTTTTGGTTGCTACTTCTAGCCTCATCCTTGTTCTTCTGATCATCATTACAGCCTCCATAAGATTGTCCACCAAATCGTCCACCATTACCTCTTCCACTATTCTTATTGTCAAACTTCTTACTTAATTTCTCCTCAACTCTCAGGGAAAACTCGTATGCCTCCTCAATATTTTTCATCCAAACTAGACTCGGGTCATCCTAAATGTTAGGCCTTAACCCATTAAGATAACGAAAACTTTCTCCTTATCATCTTCTACATGGCCAGTTCTAATGAGAACTTGGTAGAACTCCTCAATATACTCTTGAATAGATTTTCTTGCTTGCTTCATTCCTTACATCTTCTTCAACAAATCAAGCTTATATTCCATAGGAATGAATTGCCACTTCATTTTAGCTATCATCCAATCCCATCTAGTGATTTTTTCCTTTCCCTTCCTATTTCATTCCAACTGAACCTCTTGCCACCAGATCTTTGCATGTTCCTTCAGTTTTTCCTTCACAAACTTGATCCTATCTAGATCCTCAATATCTTCATACTCAGAGTACTCCTCTAGTTCATTGATCCAATTGATCAGCTCTTCTGGGTTAAGATTTCCTAAAAATGTGAGAACCTCAAACTTAGGTCTTTTTTCAATCTTGGAGATGGCCCTAAAAAGCCTTTCTTCCTCTGGGTTTAGAACTACCTTTTTTTTGGCATTCTCTTCTACTTCATCCTCATCCTTACTTTCATCTCTTATGGGAAGATTCATTCCTCTATGCATTTGTTCTTCCAATGCTTGCATTTGTCTTTGGAGGGCTCAAAAACCCTCAAGTGTAACACCTATAGCTCTTTCACCATGCTCTCTTCCTGGAGGCATTTTCACACTTCTACTAAAACCCTAATGCAAATTGCCTCACAATCGACAATCTGTCTATATGCTCAGCCCAAACCATAGTCCTAGTGCGAATTGCCACACAGTTGACAATTTGTCCACATGCTCAAGAACTCTAGCTTTGATTTTACTTGATGCAAGGGACTCCCCCTAATACCATAAACTCATAACAGAAACAAAGAAACAACAGCAAATGCAAGAACAAAATATGAACTTCTTATTATTGTCACAAATGCAGAATTACAGAATTTTCAATTACAATATGCTAACCCAAATGGGTGCCTTTCATTACAGTAATCTACAAGACAGTGCTGCGAACTATCACTCAAAGTTGTCCTACACAATGTTTAGAAAATTCTTAAATAGGTAGTTTTATGTTTCCCAGGAAGGTTATAGATGCTCAAACTTAATACCTAGGGTCGACAGACCCTAACAATACACATAGAGTCGGCCAAATACATCTTTGACAAATTATTTTAGAAATTTTGGTAGCCCAACTTTTGAAGGCCATAACTCACTAATCGTTGTTCCAATTGGCTATTATAACCACTTTTTGAAAACACTAGCTTCTGATCTACAGGCTCGAAATTGAGCTAGCACCCTTCTAATGAGTTTTCGAACCTCATCCAGGCACTCTATGGCCTCCAATGGTGAGCCTAAAGATTTTTCTATGAATTTTTCCATTCAAAATCTACAATAACTTCTCTAATACTTAAGCTGGAGCAATGATATTTTAATGGTAGGCTTATATCTCTAAAATGAACCTTCTTGTAGAAAATGAGAACATTCCGAGCTCATATGAAAAACTTACTAAAAATAGCAAGTTCCCATAAATAGTAACCACCCTATCTACTAGTCCTTATTAAAATAGAAAAGGCTGAAAATAAAATATTTTTGGGTGATGCATGATTGCCCTTGCACCTAGGATGCTCCTGCATCAAGGGGGGCAGAGGATTAAAAGACTAGTTGGGTAACCATAGCCTTGATTTGTGCGATGACACTTGCCCACTAGCAATATAGATTTCCTACGTGTCTTTGTTTGCCTATGGGTCTAGATGTCGATTTGTCTTAAAACCTTTGAGTTAGATTACTTTTAGGGTTTTCCTTGACTTAGATAATACTTTTGATTTTGGGATTGATTTCCTGTTTAGGACTTGAGACTATCTCCTCAGCATGGTGGGAGTGGACCTTTTTGGGTTATCATGAGGTCGAGTGTTAGTGATTTTCACTCTTACCTTTGAGATCCATCTGTTGATGTCATGGTTGGAGTTCCTTGTTCTACATTTCCTTCATTCTATCTTTGTGTATTATGATGGATGGTTATATCTTTTTGATGGATGGGTATATCTTTATGATGGATGATTTTACTTATTGTATTGTACTTTATTTCATGGATCTAAAAGGGATGATGTAATCTATTTTTATAAATGTATATTCTTTCAACCTTTCATACCCTATGACATGTATAGTGGATGACTGTGCATTCCAAATTTTATTGCCAAGTGGCATTCAAAACAAATGTATATTATTTAAGTGGATTTGGACTTGTAATTATTCTTTCATATAGATGTGTTATTTATTTGACTTAGTATTAATTAAATTTAAATGTGATTCAATGTCTTGGGATCCTTAAGAAATGTAATATGTTATGTTTGCTTATGTATGATTATATGTTATTGCTTCCACTACTTTATGATTGTTGTACATGTTATTCTTTAAAATAAAAAAATTGTTTGGAAAACTTAGTAAAACTTTAGGTTAGTTCTTTTGGATCCCTTGGTGGGGCATTACAAGATGGATGAATCTTTGAAAAAGTTATGTGTGAATGGTGTGTTGAAACCTAAGCATCAACATTTGGAGATCAAGGGTTTAACACACATTCCACATATGCCTTGAGATTTTCAAATTAAGTGGATCAAGTTTATTCTTAGCTGTGTACACAATGGGCAGTCATGGTTGGAGCAACCTATTCAAATCACAAAGAAAATGATTCACAGGATAACAAGTTTGCCAATGTTGAACAAAGCTAAGACTACCAAAACCCTAAGTTGGGTAGAACTAGAAAATAAGACTCTTGCCGAGTGGGATGGAAGAGGAATGAAGATCAACAATGTAACTGACATGGAGCTAAAATTTGGAATTCATGTGATTGCCCATAAGATCTATAGCTCTAGTTTTCTCAATAGTGTGTCGTGTGAGGTTGATCTGGCTCTCAAGGTAGTGAAGAACAACATGTCCTTGGACCTTGCCGAGTTAATGTTATATCATTTAAACAAGAACATGGAGAGCATCAAGACTTAAAAGAACAATTTGTGTAAGTTTGGTTCACTCTTGATTTGTTTATTCTTCTATGTGCAAATTTTTTTCCCTTCTAAAGGTTTAGTCATATGGAGAAAAGATGTACTAGTTTTATATTAGATTAATGAATATATAGCAGAGATGGGTGAGAACTTTGTCAGTGTCATGGACAATTATTTTGATTCATTCAAGGAAAAGATGAATAGTAGATATAGAATATCTAAGAAACTTGTAGAAGACTACAAGGATGGTGTTTGTTTCATGGTAGACTATGACAAAGTGTACATTCAAGAAGTCAAACCTAGAGTGATGTAGGTTAAGCCTCTAAGCTATGAGGTTAACATTGATTACACCAAGGATATCATTGAGGCACTATTGAATGAGCCTATGGGTCCTAAGGCTACATATTTTGGTACTTATGATGAAGCCAAGGAAAGAATAGAACTTGAAATCAAGCTTCTCAAGTAGTTAGCAAAGGAAAGAAGAGGATAGAAAAGTTGAGGCAAGCAAGTTCTACTCTCTTGTTGACTAAAGGAAAAGAAAATGATGTGGAAGAAGATGAAATAGAGGATGAATAACAAGAAATAAAGTTAGAGGAAGAAGAGCCAATAAGAAAGAAAGGTAAGATTATCATAACCAAACCTACTAAGTCATCTACTATAATATTCACTAGAAGAGCATCAAGTTCTAGAAAGAAATTGAAGTTAGGTGAGGAGGATGCAGAGGAAATTATTTTCAAAAAGCCTCCACCTACATTCCAAGAAAAGATAAATGAAATAGAAAGAGGAGCTGGAATGGAAAACTTTAAAGCACTTAGATATGAAACCAGGACTACAGATGAGAAAGAGAAAGTTGAAGACATGATGACATCAAAATTGGGTAAATGGAAACACTCTCCTAATCAACTTGTGCAAAAAATTCTAAATGAGCTTGTGCAAGCAATCAAACCAAGATGGGAGAATGCTAAGAAGATTCCAAAAGAAATATAAAAATAGACTCTAAGGCAACTCATGTTGAGTCTCAGTGGCAAAGAGGTGAAAGATTCTATGAATTAAAATGAGGAAAAGCTCACTCTTAAGTTCAATACATGTCTTGTGTTAATGAAACACATAGAATCCATAGTGAAGACAACTACTACCACATGGAAAAACATTGACAAACTTCATCAACTAAGTGACTTTGTTATTCATGTTAGTGATAAAGAGGATGAAGATGATAAGGAAGATGATGACAATGATGATGAAGAAGAGTAGAAACTAAAGATGATGTAAATCTGGATGATGAGGAGCAAGAACAAGAAGCTACAGAGGAGAAACTCCTTGAGATTCAGAGTATTGAGGAAACTAACCTAGAGAAGATAGCAGTAGCAATAATGGCTTTATTTCCTCATTCTCTGAGAAAAGCTTTAATGTCATCAAGCTTAGAGAAAGCTTCAGTCGTGTTGGTTGTGGTAATCATTGCAACACCAAGAACCCAACCAATATTTGCACCTATTCAAATGAGTACCATATTGACTAAAGTGATCAACACTCCATCTAATGAGCAGCTAGTGTCTCCACCATCATTAGATTTGGCTACGCAGAAACAAGGTATTTATATTGTCAATGCAATATCTACTTTTGTTGCTAGCCCCTCTATTTCTATTGTTGTTACAATTCCAAGTGTACATATAGAAAGTACAAGGATAGTTGAGAACCAGTCTCAACCGAGTACTAAAGTTTCAAGTAAGGATAAAACTAAACAAGAAGGCATTGATCTAGATGAGGATATAGTTATCCCAAATTAGGATATCTCTACTCAGAATCCTGATCAAATGAACATCATGGGTGAATTATTGCAAAAGAGAGCTAAGCAGCAAAAGCTTAGAGAAGAGAAGAGAAAAGAAATCCAAGTGCTTTAAGATTTGAAGAACATACTTGTAGATGCACTAAGTATTGAGGTTGATAGTGCACAACCTATTTTGATCTAGTTAGTAGAAGTTATCTAGATATTCAATGAAGATCTGAATGAACAAAAAAAGTTGCTAGAAAGAGAAAAGAGGAAATTTAAGAACAAAGTATTGGAGCTAGTAGTATAGAAAATTGCAATAAATCAAGTAGAACTATCTACTATTCTCAATTCATTGGTAACCTCTGCAAATAATGTAACTTCATTATTCATTAAGTTATGTGATACATCTATCTTCACTCAAGAAATCAAGGATAAATTATCTAAGATAGATGAAGACTTGAAGGCAAGTGCACATTAGTTGTCACTTGACCCAAGCTATAGTTATGCTCATTATTCAAAGATCAAATATCTAAAAAAATTGCAAGTAGAATTGCTAAGGAAGGAAGCTAGGATAAGGGCCACACTTGTAGACATCCAAGGCATGATTCTCCCAAACATGGATGTATTGCAGAAGCACATTGCACATGCCAAGACACTCATCCATGACAATAACTTCTCCATAGCTCATCACATGATGGAGTTATCAGCAAAAGTATAGATTGTATTTCATGCAAGTAAGGTGTTACAGGAAAATTGGGACAAGATAATGGCATTGAATTTGAAGGTACATTCTGACTTCTCATCACATTTTGGCATCAATATGTAGTATACACCTTTAGCATTTATGTCAAAAAGGGGGAGAAGATGATATATATATATATATATATATATATATATATATATAATGGTAGAGAAGGTGAGAAGTGTGTGTATATATTGAGGAGAAATAATATGTGTATATATGTGATATATATATGGAGAAGTATACTATTATACAAATACATGTACAACATCTTTTATGAATGCAATTTTGAAAAAATTCAAAAACAGAGTATGTTATTGAGTTGAAGACACAAGATGGAGATAAAAAAAATGTTTTGACCTAAAAATTTTGAGTATTCAGTTTTAGATTGATAAGTGTTTTTGTCACTAATGCCAAAGGGGGAGATTGTTGACACTAAGGTCAAGTTTATTTATTAGTGACTTGCACTTAGTTAATTGGTTAGCAACTACCAAGCTTATTTGGCATTTTGCAATGTTAACCAAGCAATCTAGATACTACCAAGTTCTATAGTTATTATTGAGTTTCAGAATATATATTTAGTTCATGTCAAGCAGTATCTACCGAGTTCATTAGTGATAGTGTAAATCAAGCTTCACAGTATTATCGAGTTGCATAGTGTCAACTGTGTTCTCCAATGTCTAACAAGTTTGTAGTATCAATGATGTGAATCTAGTGTTGACCAAGCTAAGGAGTGTCAACCAAGCGATTCAGTTTATACCAAGCTCACAGTGTTAGTGTTGACTAAGCCATGCAGTGTCAACAAAGTGATTAAGTTTATATGCTAAGTTTTGCAGTGTTCACCGAGTCACAAGTGTTGATCGAGTTCAAACTACTTAGAAGTGATTAGTATGAATCGAGCTTCTACGTCTACCAAGATCATGATGATGTTGAGTGTTGACAATGGTCGTCGAGTATCAAAACCTCACCGAGTTTGTCTTCAAAACCTTAGTGCCAATAGTTGGTCCAACTTTGTGAATTTGGGTAAAACTTGTATTGTAGCCAACTTTGTTGAATTTTATTTTGGATTGGTATATATGTAATGTATTGTATCACATCCAAACATGATGAGAAGTAAGCATATGAAGAGTAGGAGTGTGTATTAAGAAGGCTACAAGAAGTATAAGGGACAACAAAGATTTATCTATCACAGTAAGGTGATCATTATATTTCAAAGGAATCTCAACCAACAAAATAAAGTTGCAGATCAAAGATCGACCACTGGCTCATCCTAATAGGTGTATCAATCAAATCCTTTAACAAGGTAGACTTAACAATCTTTTAAAAATCTCTTTATTGAGTGCATATTTCATTGTATGTTTTGTAAATCCTTTCACCTGGTGGACCTAGTAATCCTTATTGCTCTAACAGGGAAGATCATCAGAAGTGATCAATTGTAAGCCTTAACAAGCCAACTTTATACTGCAGTACTAAAGCTTGTAGGTATTATCCCCACCCCAATTTTACTTTATATTCGGAAGGTTTCTAGGTCACCATATCTTGTGTCAAAGTATTATGAACGTTTTAATTATTTCATTCTTTCATGCATGCAATTAGATCAAAATATTATATGAAGGATTAATTGATGAAATAAGTGGAAGTTTTATTGTTCCTGATTCACCCCCCTTTCCAACATATAAGATCATCCTATACATTCAATTCAATTTATTTTGACCATGTGTTTGTCTCATATTCAAACCAAATTGGTGGCTAAATGTACCATCCTAAAAATTTAGCCCCCATAATTGGAAGTTGTAGGGCCAATTAGACTAAATTTTGATGATTTCAAGGTCTAAATGTCTATTATATTTTATCCCAGCAATATACAATTTATCCCTCTATATTCTATCACACCCCCTAGACATTGATAAATTTCAAGGTGATTTTTCTTGCAACAAGTAAATATGTTGACTTGTTTATGGATTTTTTAGCTAATTCTTGATCAAGGTTTGATAGTAAAAAAAATTTCCAAGGTTTTGATTTGTGGTTGACCTTGAAAAAAAAATTAATTCCAAAACGAGTATAAAAGGACATAAATTCCTCTCATTTTGACAATAACACAAACAAGTTTATTTCATGACCAAGTGTAAGCTATTGGTGATCTAAAGAGCAAGTGGAAGCAAGATAAGCTATGCAATTGAGAATATGAATTCAAGATTTGAAGGAAACCATCCAACTCAAGATCTCTAAGTGCCCATTTCTTCAAGATCCATTCAAGAAAAGGAAATATTCTCTAGTTGATACAACTTTCTCTCCCATGATGGAAAAGTAGAGGAATTCTCAATCAAGCAAGATGATCAAAACATTCACTCTTTTGATCTCTCCTTCATGATTAAGGCTATCAAGCATATCTACATTCTAGATTTAGGACTAATGATCATAGATCTATGTATTTCTAAAGGCATCCTTGATTCTACATTCTATTTCAATAAATACACTTATAAACATCTTCGTGGATTTGACAAATTTCTACATCGGTGTACAAGGATCTTTCATGCAAGGTGAATCTAACATTTATCTTATTCTCATTACTTTCCTTTACAAATTTTTAATTTCATTTCAAGATTTATTCCTAAATAGGTGTCTGACCAAGGCAAACCCCTTTCCACAACCTTTTTCCCTTATTTTATGTGCATAGGAACAAATTTTAGAGTTGTAAATATGGATTTCAAAGCTTAAAATATAGTTTCCTTAGAATTTTTTTATCAAATTTGGAGCTACTTAGATTAATTTGACTTGTCAACTTGTTCATGAAATTGTGACCTGTTCTTGTACTTTTGGCTGAAAATTGCACAATGGATAGTTATAGGCTTCAAATTCCCATATGTAGACTTATTATTGATTCAAATAGTTGACAATCAAATTTAGATCTTAAGGTCAATCTTCCTCTTCTAATGTCAAGTTGAGTATAGTTTATCCATTTTACCTTTGCACTTACTTTCATATATCAAATCTACTCTCCTATAATCATTTATCATACCTACATATCAATTAATCCTTTTGAGGAATTCCAATGCTTCCTTGAACACATAGCTTTCATTAGAACCCATTATCCTTGTGATTGTGTTGACCATATTTTGTTCAAGGATGGGTTTCTATTCATGAATGCATAACCCCACTTTAATATGGTGAGTCATATAAATCCTTACATTGCTCATTATTTTCCTTTGATAGAGAGGGGTGGGGGGGAGAATGATGGGGGGGGGGGAGAGAGAGAGAGAGAGAGAGAGAGAGAGAGAGAGAGAGAGAGAGAGAGAGAGAGAGAGAGAGAGAGAGAGAGAGAGAGAGAGAGAGAGAGCATTACATTGTTTCATATATTACATTTAGTGCACTCCATATATGACATTCTCAATGTATGGCACATGTCATATGTGAAATATGCAACAATGTGATATACATGATATATGAAACATTTTTTAATGCATATGCCACATACCATATTTGCAATATATAGTGTATGGTATATGTTGTACATAGTATGCACCTTTTTAATTGCATTGAGAAACACCAAGCCTAGGGCTTGGATTTTCCTTGGGCATCCAACCCAAAGGCTTGGATGATTCAAACAAGTTTGAGATGTATCGCCCATCAAATATATAAAAAATTACATATTTTCTTGTGCGCTCCTTGTTAGGTTTGTGTGTGGTTCAACAATGACAAAATTAAACAACAAGATCTTATTGAGCTCTTTTTTATCCCTCTACCCATTCTTTTTTTTTACTCTAATAAGCATTTTGTCCCTAATTTCATTTGTAAGTATATCTATTTTTTGTCAAATACTCATGAGTACTATTTTGGGCATAGATTTTGCCTTGTTTATTGTATCTCAAAAACATAATTCTTTGTAGAAACTACTATGTTCTAAACACTTTAAGAAAATAAATTGATTTTCAATTAGTTTTCAATTATTTCTAGGGGAAGCACGCTTAAATTCTCCATTCTCAACATCTCTCCACTTCATAAATTTATAAAAAAATGTGTATTCATAAAAAAGCTAAAATATTTAGGATAAACTAAGTGATGCTACTAACTTCTCACTAGAGTTATTAAAACAATTTAAAATGAAAAATATGTTTTAGGGGGAGCACAACAGATTTTTTTTTGTTTTTTCACAAAAAATACGACCACTTTTTGTGCTCCCCCTTTTCAAGGACCTTAATCTCCACCATTTAAAAAAATAAATTAGTAGTTTAGAAACTAGATTTGGAGTACTACAACTCTTTTTGCTATCACATTTTCAAAATTTGGGTCTAATTATCTATAATTTCTCGTCAAAGTTCACAATTCGACGATTTCAGGAAAAACAAAAGTGGCATCTTATACCCTCTTTTTTGTTCCCCATCTTTGTGCACTTACCCATATACAAGCCCATTTTATCTAAGATGGATGACATCTTAGAGTTATCCTCCTTATTCCTCTTGGTTCCTACCCTTGTTCTCACCTTTTTCAGTCTTATTTGAAAATCTTTCATCCTCTCATGTACACAATTAATTTAGATAGAAAGTAGCCAAAAACTAAGAGGAATAAACATAATCTTTAGAATCAAATGACATTTAGGTCCTCCAAGAGAGGGATAAGTGTGGAACCTAAAACACTAGTTCAACCATTTGATTTAGCTAGTCGATAGTGGTCTTCTACCCAGGAGTAGGAGTGTGAAGTTGTGAGCTAATTTCATGCCCCAAATTTCTAGGTATACACCTTTTTCTTTAATGGATTAGAACATGTTCCCACTTGCATTAAAATTAGCACAAGTTTTGTTACTCTTAGTGACAATAGTAACCATTTGTTTTGGTTCATAATGCCCCATTTTTTTTAATATGCCCCTTTTTAGTATTGATGTGTTTCTTATTTTCATCATCTCTAATTGTGGTAGTGGACCCTATCTCTACAACTTCTTCTAGAGCAAAGAAGCAATATTTAAAAATGGTAATAAAATGAATAATATTATTTGAATATATTAAACATAATATTTTATAATAATATATAGCAATAATACATTAATAAAATCATATAGTCTAAATTATTATATTACAAAATAATATAATAATACATTATTTGGTCAAGGAATATAATAATATATTATTTAGCAAATGAATATAACACATATTATATTATGTAATATTGATATAAATATATAACACATTAAAATAATAATAAATGTTACTACATGATACTTATATATTATAATCTAATAATAGGACATAGTACATATCATATAATAAAATATACTCAATAAGCATTTAAAAATATTATCATGATGCACATAAATAAATATGGATAATATTAAAAATTAATACAAATAATAATATTATAATATATTAATAATAATAATTAATTATTCCCATTAATGGGGCCAATGGGGATTAGTCCTCCCTATGGTGGTTTGTGGCTTCTTGGTAAACTCTATCAATGGGGTGGTATAAGTTCAATTTCAATCAAGCCTTATATGTAAATTTAGGCATTTCAAGGTTTTGCTACATTTTGCAAGTCCCTCTTCAATACAAGAGCATCTAAGAATGTAGGGAATCTTACATCATCCAACAACATTTATATTCTAGTTTTCTTTAAGGTTAGGTGAATAAAAATAAATGCACACATTTTAGGTCTCTGCATCCCTTGGAGAGTGTCTAAGGAGACGCAAGCTGTTGAATTATTTAATATGTGTGGCCTATGTTTAAAATAAACTATTTTAAAATAAATTAGCATATATTTATATTAATTATAAAGAAAAATCAAGAATATCCCCATCTTTGCATGGATTTTCCAAGGAGAAGAGTCATGTGAAAGTGGAGTGCAATATAGATACCTTTCTAGGCACCCAATATGAAAACTTCACCACTCATTAGCTTAGTCATGTTTGTTTCCAAATCAATAGATCACTGAATCATAAAAGCATGCCACTTTCATACTTAGATCTAATTTTTAGAATTGTTCAATGAACATAAGATTGGTTCTATATCTATCTCCCATGTATGTTTTGTTCAATTGACATGCAAAACTATATGTATGTATGTATGTATGTATGTATGTATACATATTACACACACACACACACACACACACACACACACACACACGTGTGTGTGTGTGTAAATACATATATTTATATATATGTATGTATATATATGTGTATATATACACACAGATGTGTGTGTGTGTGTGTGTGTGTATACAACATATATATACCTATGTATATACATACACACACATGCACATATGGAGGTTTTTGGAATTAATTAAGTTTGTTAGAAAATATAACCATGAATCTATAGTACATGGTAAAATTGGAAGCCTACAAAGTAAAATCATAGGCAAAATGAAAAAACATACATTCATCATATTAATGTAAGCAAAGCATTACATTAATAAGACACTAAAATTATTGTTTTAGTGCTATATTTCTAGGATGAATGTATCTTACAAATGTCATATTATAAGAAATGTAGATAGGTAGTATGAATTTCAAGATGTTTGGATAATTTAAAAATGTGCAAAGGATTCTCGATGATATCATAGGGAATAATAACACAAAACTTAGAGAAATTGATAGTTTATTGCATTGTGCATATGCTACTACGTCATATTAGTTTGACATTTAATATTTTCATCTATTTTTAGCATTCAAAATAATACACAAAGCCACAAGAACGAAGTACCACTCCTCTCTCTCTCTCTCTCTCTCTCTCTCTCTAAGTAGAAATGTTTCTTTAATGGTCGGCTAGCTAGACTCAATAAAAAATGAGCTACCATTGATTTGACTTGTATATAATATCACAAATTAGCAACATGAATAAAAAGAAGCTATTTGTTGTCAAATTCCAAAATTATTAAAAAAATCAATACCCCTTAGATTTTTTAATCTTATTGGTATACATATTAATAAACAATTTACAATCTAATATTTTCATCTATTTTTAGTGTTCAAAATATTACATGGTGCCCAATAAAGTGAGTATCACTCCTTTCTAAACTACTTTCAAAATTAGATGCATGTTTTTAATAATTGACTAGCTACACAATTAAAATTGAACCACCACTATTCAATTCAATTACAGAATGTAGATCAATAATGTGAATGAAAATAAACTATTTAATATCAAATTCTAAAATATTATCAATCAACTGTAAAAAATAATTTAAAAAACTGCATTCAAATTGATTGTCCAATTGACAAGTTTGGAAATTGAATGAACTTGTATTTGATCATGTGAATTTGTAATTATACTTTAAGTAACATGATTGCACTTTGAATTATATTTTGTCCCATGGCTAACATTTATTGTTTGTATAATGAACTTGACCCATGTGAATGGGAGACAATTGTGCATTTTATAGCTCATTAAATTGATAGAAGCTTTACGATTAAGAATCATTAATTGTATAGGAAGATGTGTATACAATTAGAATCTTGAAAACTTAAAAACATATAAAAATTTAAGAAATTTATTATAAATATATATATTAGAACAACTTGTGCTATATTAGATACGCAGTGACATGGTCAAACTAATAAATTAAACGAGTACAATACGTGTCAATACTAGTTCTAAATAAAACATGAACAACTAATTGTACTTGACCCTACTGCTGTGGAATAGAAGCTGTTGGGCGGAAACCCAAGCACAAAACCACAGCCTCCTGACTGGAGACCACACCCTATTCCTTCCAACCATTCTTAAAAGCGAACAACACTATGAAATCCTAAAATACAGATGATTCAGTAGTCGGTAGTCATGTCTCCCAAAAGAAGAAGAAGAGATTTTGACCTGTAAGATAGACGATCCCAACAAACCAGTGCTGCATTTGAATTATTTTTTCTTGCAAAATGCAAGAATGATGATGAAGGTCTTTCAACTAAACTGTAAAAGATGGGATAGTGGCATGAGGTTCAGAGGCCTTGGCAGCAGGTGCGGGCTCTACATCTGGGGCAGGGGCCACGGGTTCTCCCAGCAGATCTTCAGGCAAATTGGGAATGCCTTCCAAGTAAAAAGTGTAGAAGAGCTTGAATGGAAACACGATCTGCTTCAGCTTCACCTGGCCCCTCACTCCGTTGAAGATCCCACTCCCTCCAGTAATTGCTAGATACGATTCCGCGTATGTCAGATAAGCCCCCTGTAACAAATGAAAAAAACCCTTAAAAAGACGCCAATTTCCAGCACCTCAAATCATAAATTTACATTTACAGAATGTAAAGTTTAGATAAAAAGGAATTCTCAGGAGACCTGCACGCTTATGTGGCCGTAATCTCCGAAGTAAAAGCTGTAGATAGCTTCATATCGATCTCCCTGCTTGTCAGGGAAGTTCTGGATCAGAACACAGATCCCGGCCGTTATACCTACACGCTTCTGCAGGCAGCCAGTGTAAAGC